>JAVJIF010006340.1:0-196244 GCA_038442645.1 Agave tequilana
GATAAAATTGAAAAGGCCTAGGAGATAATCAGGAAGGCAAATCTTCTTTTATCCAAGGCTGAACCAGTGCGTCTTAGAGAGACTGCCCGGCTTAAGCAGCTTAAGGCTCAGAATGACGAACTTTGTTGCTGCAAGAGCTAGCTCAGAGGGCAACCTTGGTTGAAGTTGAAGCCCGCTTGGTCCAGACGGCGAGCTTTAATGAGGCTGAGCTGAGGTCGCAGGCTCTTGTCAGCGCTGCTGATGATAGAAAGATAATGCTGGCCATTCTTGAAGGGCGGATCAAATCTTATGAAGCGCCATCATAGCTTGTAATATGTGCCTTCATGTATCCCTCTTTTTAGAATCAATGAAAAGTGATTTTATTTTGACTCCACTGTTGTATTTTCGACTTGTTTTATCCTTTGAATTGTCGCTTTCAGTTGTATTGCAGCCATTTGAGAAGATAGTCCTTATTGGATTGAAGTAGTCCTTGTCGGACTGAAAGGTGAGACTTGGCTATCTACCGGTTCAGAGGTCGCAATGACATAACCGATTGAGAAGCCACCAAGCTCGAAGTAGTCCTTGTCGGACTGAAAGGTAATACTTGGCTATCTGCCGGTTCAGAGGTCGCAATGACATAACCGATTGAGAAGCCACCAAGCTCAAAGTAGTCCTTGCCGGACTGAAATGGTTCAGAGGTCGCAATGACATAACCGATTGAGAAGCCACCAAGCTCAAGGTAGTCCTTGTCGGACTGAAAGGTGAGACTTGGCTATCTGTCCGTTCAGAGGTCGCAATGACATAACTGATTGAGAAGCCACCAAGCTCGAAGGTAGTCCTTGTCGGACTGAAGGGTGAGACTTGGCTATCTGCCGGTTCAGAGGTCGCAATGACATAACCGATTGAGAAGCCACCAAGCTCAAGGTAGTCCTTGTCGGACTGAAGGGTGAGACTTGGCTATCTGTCGGTTCAGAGGTCGCAACGACATAACCAATTGAGAAGCCACCAAGCTCAAGGTAGTCCTTGTCGGACTAAAGGGTGAGACTTGGCTATCTGCCGGTTTAGAGGTCGCAATGACATAACCGATTGAGAAGCCACCAAGCTCAAGGTAGTCCTTGTCAGACTGAAAGGTGAGACTTGGCTATCTGCCGGTTCAGAGGTCGCAATGACATAACCGATTGAGAAGCCACCAAACTCGAAAGTAGTCCTTGTCGACTGAAAGGTGAGACTTGGCCATCTGCCGGTTCAGAGGTCGCAATGACATAACCGATTGAGAAGCCACCAAGCTCAAGGTAGTCCTTGTCAGACTGAAAGGTGAGACTTGGCTATCTACCGGTTCAGAGGTCGCAATGACATAAACGATTGAGAAGCCACCAAGCTCGAAGTTTTGATGGGATTTGGAAAAAGGTCCATTTTCATTGCAAAAAACGAGGAGATCACTGTCATAGTTTAATGTGAACGTAACAGCGGAATGGATGCCAGAGGTTATACTGTTAAACATAGCATGAAAGGGGTCTCGTTCTCATAGAGAGAAACGAGGAAATCACAGTCATAGGTTTAATGTTAACGTAACAGCGAAATGGATGCCAGAGGTTATACTGTTAAAGATAGTATGAAAGGGGTCTCATTCTCAAGAGGAAATCACTGTCATAGGTTTAATATTAACGGAACAGCGAAAGGGATGGAAAGATCTTTATATGTGGTCTTACCATCCATGGATGAGAATTGGTAAGGGATTTTGGAAAGGGAATATAATGGGAATAGGTCCCTTAGGATTTTTAGCAAATCTTTAGCTGTCAACGGGTTTAATATGCCTTTACCAACTACCGTTTGAGTCGGCCTAGCATGCTATTCCCCTCAGCATGATGAGATGTCGAGGACTTATGTTGGGCTTAAAGGCCAACATTTTTGTAACCCTCAGTTCCCTATGTACGGGTTTCGATACTACTATTCGATACCTGATGTAATATACTGGTAACCGGATTGAGAATTTTTCAGCTCAAGATCTTATTTCCAATATTTTGAATTTTTCGGAATTTTCTGAAAATTCTTAGGAATTTTTGGAGAAGAATCTCAATTCGGGTCCGATCGGTGTCACAGGCTGACTCCGGGACTTTTAATTTACAATCGGGAATGAAGTTCATGAATCTGCCTTCACAAAAATATTTGAAATGACTTTTTTTTTACTTTTGTGAATTTTTGAGTATTTTTTCTGAATTAATAAGAGTTTAATCGATGATTAAATATTAATTTTAAAAAAAGAATGCAATTAAAAATAAAACAAAATAAAATAAAATAAAATAAAAAAACCCACATGTGAGAGTGTGTAACAGGGTTCGAACACAGGTACCTCCATATATGAATTGAATGCTCTCACCACATAGCCTCTATGGCAAAGGTAATTCATTTATTTAACATTTAGTCTGTTACCCTTTTATTCCCCCCCAAGTCACACATAAAACAAAACACACTTTTGATATTGCTACATGTTTCGAAATCATGACCCATAAACCCCCCTTAAGCCAAGACCACCAGACCACATTGGAATGTGGTTTGAGAAGCCAAACTCTATTTAAATCTATGTGTGCTACCTTAACCTTCAGCCAACAGCCCCACGGAACTCCAACTGTACCCCTTTATTTGGCTCACTCCTCCCACTCTCGCACATAATCCCTCCCCCTCACCCGTATACTCTCTCTCCTTAACCTGAAACCCAACTCCTTAAAAAAAAAAATCAAATCTAAATCATATCTAAATCCTAACCACAAGATCAAATCCTAACTAACCTACCTATATACTAATCCTAACTGATTTAGATTCTCAAAATCTCACCCGCATCTAACTCCTCCACCCACGCAGCTGCTTCCCCAACACCCCACCATGCTCCATCGCATCACCCGGAGCACTCCGACGATCTTCGTCGAGGGCCGGCCTGCTCCTTGCCGCATCCAGCGCCCAAGCACACCCCAGGCCTTCGCCCCCCTTCAGCAGCACACACAACCCCAACCCCCCTTCTCCTTGCCGCACAGTCCCCACGGTAACACCAGCCGTGCAGCAGTACTCCGGCACCCCGCAGCCCGGATCCTCCACAGCAACCGGATCTCCTTCCTCGGTGCGTCCAGCAGCTCCACCATGACCGCATCATCCCCTTCTCCTCCGGTGGCGCGCAACGGCAGCAACCAGCAGAAGCGCCAACAACCTCAGCCCATGGCCGGCCTGTACCCACCCGGAATTATGACCCCCAGAGCCCGGAGCTGATCCACGCCTTCGCTGTGATCCAACACCTCTCCAGCGAGCTCCTTCTCCGCCTTCTTCCCTCCTCGGCCTCCGCCCAGGGCCGGAGCCACCCATGGCCGAACACAGTTTGTGTGAGTACACTCCCTCCTCCTCTTCTCTGTGTCAATAATTATAATATGTATGTTAGTTATTTATACTAAGTTGTAAACATGCATGCATGATTAAATTTGTAAGCATGTTAATGTGTAAGTATGTTTAATGTTGATATGTGTGTAATATGTATTTATTGTCAATATATTAATTAAGTGGTGTGTGTTCATAAATGTTTACATGCATGGGTGCTGTGTGCGTGAGTAATGGGTACGTTATTTTTGCATGAATGTATATATTAATTCAATGTGTTCTTTGTGTGCCGGAAATACCTTACTCCGAGTCATTTTTCGGCTCTCCGTGGATCGCCGTGGATCACCTTAGGAGAGTGCGAACGCACCCACGCCCTTCATGGTGAGATGCTTTATCCAACGACGTCCTTCGCGGCCCCGGACGCCTCCGTCGGAGCCTCCGTCGGTAAATCGCCCCGAAGTTAGCGTATTTATTTATGTAGGGTAAACATGTAATAATGTACATATTTTGTTTGCATGGTGTATTGTTTATTGGTGTGTACATAGGTGGGTTTTTGCATGCATGCGTGGGCGTGTAGGTGGGAAATTATTTATGTGTGGGGGTTTTTGCATGGTGTGCGCGAGTTTTTATTAATGTATATAGTAATGTATTTATATAATTATGTAAAGGTGAGTATATGTATATGTATGTATAGAGGTGTATGTATATGTATACTCGTATATACGTATGTATATGTATGTATGTGGGTGTATGTGACGGTGTGCTCGGGAGTAAGTTAGTGTATATTTATATTTGTTTGTATGTGTTGGTTGCGTGTTGCAGCATTCGGAATCGTTTGGTGAGATCCGGACCGTTGCGGGAGACCCGGATCCGATCTGAATTCGTGCTCGTTGTGGACCCAATACAATAGTGATTCGAAGACCGATCCATGGGATGATCCAGAGATTCGTACCGGTTCGTGCAGTGAAGACCAGACGGCGATTCGGTTCCGAAACCGCGTCATTTCATGTGAGTGTTCTTTGTTTATTTATTGAATATTTCGGTATCATTTCATGTGAGTTACTTTTAACATGTTCCAAATTAATGTTATTTTATTTCTAAATAGTATTCATGTTTAATCACTGTTCATGCATGTAAGTTATTATTCATGTTCACAGAATAAATGAAAAATGAATAAACCACATAAGATTATATAGTCGATTCTGAATAAACATCACAATACCACTTAAGTAACCTCAATGATTATACATGATACCTAACTGATAAACTTATTATTCATGTTACTGAAAGTTACTGGGAAAGTATCATTAAACTGTAACGCTCGGTACAGTTCTATTCATTGTATACACGATTACTGTTACTGTTCACTGTTCCTATTACTGTTCATCGTGTATACAATTACTGTTACTGTTACAGTCACCGCATGTCTCAGTATTCTAGGTAACATTGATATTGACTGAATTAACTGAATTAAATAATAAAGTAATTGAACAACTTACACTGGGATTGGAGAAATTGATGGAGGAGACAGCGTCTGTATTTTGGGTGGAACTAGGATACAGGTTACGCAGCCGACTTACGGTTCCACTGCAGGGTTCCGGGGGATGACTGACATCCCATCTGTTTACTGTTCCACAGTGTTACTGTGAGTTTACTGTTCCACAGTGATACTGTGAGTACTGTTACTGTTACTGACTACCTGGCAGTAGGGCCTGGTTCAGCGCCAGGCATCTGGGCCGTGGTCCCGGGTATGTACGGGACCCACCTAAAGCATGGACAAAGTCTCTTCTGTTAATTTTAATAAATTTAGGATATCGATTGACATGTGTAGTAGGCGTAGTATGGGATGCGTCTATTACAGGTGGCAATTGGTGTTCGCTAACATAATAAATGATAATGAACTGTTAATGCATTATGACTAACCGTAATCACCTGATTGTACATATATATCACTATGATAGACATATGATTGTAACCTTGACAAGATTTATGACCAGAGTTGGATACCAGCCTAGTGACATATGTTAGGTTACACATCTAGACATTAGTCGTTCCCCGTTATCATGACATCAGTTGTTGTTTATCGTTATTTTACTTATCTTTTGTCTGCATACTTATTCATATCATTGTTATTCAGTTATTCATTTATCATGTTATTTGGTTATCCTATGACTGCAGTCTATCTTGTTATTATTTTATGCACACTGTTTATATGCACGAGTTCTCATTTTTACACACACACTCACCAGGTCGCTTTCTGACGACCCTAGATTTGCACGTCCAGATATTGGACGCTTGTTCTATTGTGTAGGTGTTCGATGAGACCATACATATTACGAGAAGCTTGAGTCTCTCTCTGATTCTGGTATTCTCATCTCTCTTATATTCCTGTTATTTTTTGATTCTATCTTTATCGCATTCAGCTGCCATTTTCTTTCCGTTATTCATCTGCTATCATTGTGTTAGACTTTATATGTATTATTGCAGTGATTATTGATTATTATGATTTAGATTTATAGCTTGTTCAGGTTAATTTAGGCTTAGCGTGTATATGTGGGGTATTTTTCTCGCGTATATACGTCGCCGACTCTCGTCGCGACTCCGTTTCTGCGTATTTGGGAAGCGGAGCGTGACAGGTTTTTCTTGGTATCAGAGCCAGGTTTCGACATAAACGGACTTGATTCTTACCGATAACTTGAACGAGCCATACTTACACTGCAATATACATATAGGGTTCACACGATGATATTGAGTCCACTTGAGAACTGGTTGACCTCCCTTTGGGTATCCATCCCCTGATCTTTTGATATCTCTGACTTCAACTCTTTTTCTAAAGTGATCTTGGTCCTATCTTGATTTTTATTGTTCCTTCTGATTCTATTTTTCTCTGATTTTTATCCCATGAGTTTGATCACTCCAAGTTGAAGCTGATAGCGGAGATCAGAGTGGCGCAGCGGAATCGTGGTATTCCAGCGAGGTGACTTAGAAGCTTGTTTGATTTCTCCCCAGACATTGATTCTTTTATCATTTCCTACTTTATTGAAATTTCGGGGACGAAATTTTTATATGGTGGGTAGGATTGTAACCCTCAGTTCCCTATGTACGGGTTTCGATGCTACTATTCGACACCTGATGTAATCATCCTGGTAACCGGATTGAGAATTTTTCAGCTCAAGATCTTATTTTCCAATATTTTGAATTTTTCAGAATTTTCTGAAAATTCTTAGGAATTTTTGAAGAAGAATCTCAATTCGGGTCCGATCGGTGTCACAGGCTGACTCCGGGGCTTTTAATTTACAATCGAGAATGAAGTTCATGAATCTGTCCTCACAAAAATATTTGAAATGACTTTTTTTTACTTTTGTGAATTTTTGAGTATTTTTTCGAAATTAATAAGAGTTTAATCGATGATTAAATATTGATTTAAAAAAAGAATGCATTTAAAAATAAAACAAAATAAAATAAAATAAAATAAAAAAACCCACATGTGAGAGTGTGTAACAGGGTTCGAACACAGGTACCTCCATATATGAATTGAATGCTCTCACCACATAGCCTCTATGGCAAAGGTAATTCATTTATTTAACCTTTAGTCTGTTACCCTTTTATTCCCCCCAAGTCACACATAAAACAAAACACACTTTTGATATTGCTACATGTTTTGAAATCATGACCCCATAAGCCCCCCTTAAGCCAAGACCACCAGACCACATTGGAATGTGGTTTGAGAAGCCAAACTCTATTTAAATCTATGTGTGCTACCTTCTCCTTCAGCCACAGCCCCACGGAGCTCCACCTGCACCCCTTTATTTGGCTCACTCCTCCCACTCTCGCACGTATCCCTCCCCTTACCCGTATACTCTCTCTCCTTAACCTGAAACCCAACTCCTTATAAAAAAAAAAATCAAATCCAAATCATATCTAAATCCTAACCACAAGATCAAATCCAAACTAACCTACCTATATACTAATCCTAACTGATTTAGATTCTCAAAATCTCACCCGCATCCAACTCCTCCACCCACGCAGCTGCTTCCCCAACACCCCACCATGCTCCATCGCATCACCCCGGAGCACTCTGACGCTCTTCGTCGAGGGCCGGCCTGCTCCTTGCCGCATCCAGCGCCCAACCACACCCCAGGCCTTCGCCCTCCTTCAACAGCACACACAACCCCAACCCCCCTGCTCCTTGCCGCACAGTCTCCACGGCAACACAAGGCCGTGCAGCAGTACTCCGGCACCCCGCAGCCCGGATCCTCCACAGTAACCGGATCTCCTACCTCGGCGCGCCCAGCAGCTCCACCATGACCGCATCATCCCCTTCTCCTCCGGTGGCGCGCAACGGCAGCAACCAGCAGCAGCGCCAACAACCTCAGCCCATGGTCGGCCTGTACCCATCCAGAATTACGACCCCCAGAGCCCGGAGCCGATCCACGCCCTTCGCTGTGATCCAACACCTCTCCAGCGAGCTCCTTCTCCGCCTTCTCTCCTCCTCGGCCTCCGCCCAAGGGCCGCAGCCACCCATGGCCGAACACAGTTTGTGTGAGTACACTCCCTCCTCCTCTTCTCTGTGTCAATAATTATAATATGTATGTTAGTTATTTATACTAAGTTGTAAACATGCATGCATGATTAAATTTGTAAGCATGTTAATGTGTAAGTGTGTTTAATGTTATATTTGTGTTATAAGTATTATTGTTAATATATTAATTAAGTGGTGTGTGTTCATAAATGTTTACATGCATGGGTGCTGTGTGCGTGAGTAATGGGTATGTTATTTTTGCATGAATGTATATATTATTCAATGTGTTTCTTTGTGTGCCGGAAATACCTTACTCCGAGTTATTTTTCGACTCTCCGTGGATCGCCGTGGATCACCGTAGGCGAGTGCGAACGCACCCACGCCCTTTATGGTGAGATGCTCTATCCAACGACGTCCTCCGCGGCCCCGGACGCCTCCGTCGGAGCCTCCATCGGTACGCCGCAAATTGCCCCGAAGTTAGCGTATTTATTTATGTAGGGTAAACATGTAATAATGTACATATTTTGTTTGCATGGTATATTGTTTATTGGTGTGTACATAGGTGGGTTTTTGCATGCATGCGTGGGCGTGTAGGTGGGAAATTATTTATGTGTGGGGGTTTTTGCATGGTGTGCGTGAGTTTTTATTAATGTATATAGTAATGTATTTATATAATTATGTAAAGGTGAGTATATGTATATGTATGTATAGAGGTGTATGTATGTGTATACTCGTATATACGTATGTATATGTATGTACGTGGGTGTATGTGACGGTGTGCTCGAGAGTAAGTTTAGTGTATATTTATATTTGTTTGTATGTGTTGATTACGTGTTGCAGCATTCAGAATCGTTTGGTGAGATCCGGACCGTTGCGGGAGACCCGGACCCGATCTGAATTCGTGCTCGTTGTGGATCCAATACAATAGTGATTCGAAGACCGATCCATGGGATGATCCAGAGATTCGTACCGGTTCGTGCAGTGAAGACCAGACGGCAATTCGGTTCCGAAACCATGACATTTCATGTGAGTGTTCTTTGTTTATTTATTGAATATTTCGGTATCATTTCATGTGAGTTAGTTTTAACATGTTCCAAATTAATGTTATTTTATGTCTAAATAGTATTCATGTTTAATCACTGTTCATGCATGTAAGTTATTATTCATGTTCACAGAATAAATGCAAAATGAATAAACCTCATAAGATTATATAGTCGATTCTGAATAAACATCACGATACCACTTAAGTAACCTCATTGATTATACATGATACCTAACTGATAAACTTATTATTCATGTTACTGAAAGTTACTGGGAAAGTATCATTAAACTGTAACGCTCGGCACAGCTCTATTCATTGTATACACGATTACTGTTACTGTTCACTGTTCCTATTACTGTTCATCGTGTATACAATTACTGTTACTGTTACAGTCACCGCATGTCTCAGTATTCTAGGTAACATTGATATTGACTGAATTAATTGAATTAAATAATAAAGTAATTGAACAATTTACACCGGGATTGGGGAAATTTGATGGAGGAGACAGCGTCTGTATTTTGGGGACCTAGGATACAGGTTGCGCAGCCGACTTACGGTTCCACTGCAGGGTTCCGGAGGATGACTGACATCCCATCTGTTTACTGTTCCACAATGTTACTGTGAGTTTACTGTTCCACAGTGATACTGTGAGTACTGTTACTGTTACTGATTACCTGGCGGTAGGGCCTTGTTCAGCGCCAGGCATCTGGGCCGTGGTCCCGGGTATGTACGGGACCCACCTAAAGCATGGACAAAGTCTCTTCTGTTAATTTCAATAAATTTAGGATATCGATTGACACGTGTAGTAGGCGTAGTATGGGATGCGTCTATTACAGGTGGCAATTGGTGTTTGCTAACATAATAAATGATAATGAACTGTTAATGCATTGTGACTAACCGTAATCACCTGATTGTACATATATATCACTATGATAGACATGTGATTGTAACCTTGACAAGATTTATGACCAGAGTTGGATACCAGCCTAGTGACATATGTTAGGTTACACATCTAGACATTAGTCGTTCCCCGTTATCATGACATCAGTTGTTGTTTATCGTTATTTTACTTGTCTTTTGTCTGCATACTTATTCATATCATTGTTATTCAGTTGTTCATTTATCATGTTATTTGGTTATCCTATGACTGCAGTCTATCTTGTTATTATTTTATGCACACTGTTTATATGCACGAGTTCTCCTTTTTACACACACACTCACCAGGTCGCTTTCTGACGACCCTGGATTTGCACGTCCAGATATTGGACGCTTGTTCTATTGTGTCGGTGTTCGATGAGACCATACATATTGCGAGGAGCTTGAGTCTCTCTCTGATTCTGGTATTCTCATCTCTCTTATATTCCTGTTATTTCCTGATTCTATCTTTATCGCATTCAGCTGCCATTTTCTTTCTGTTATTCATCTGCTATCATTGTGTTAGACTTTATATGTAATATTGCAGTGATCATTAATTATTATGATTTAGATTTATAGCTTGTTCAGGTTAATTTAGGCTTAGCGTGTATACGTGGGGTATTTTCCTCGCGTATATACGTCGCCGACTCTCGTCGCGACTCCGTTTCTGCGTATTTTGGGAAGCGGAGCGTGATAGGTTTTTCTTGGTATCAGAGCCAGGTTTCGACATAAAACGGACATGATTCTTACTGATAACTTGAACGAGCCATACTTATACTGCAATATACATATAGGGTTCACACGATGATATTGAGTCCACTTGAGAATTGGTTGTCCTCCCTTTGGGTATCCATCCCCTGATCTTTTAATATCCCTGACTTCAACTCTTTTTCTAAAGTGATCTTGGTCCTAGCTTGATTTTTATTGTTCCTTCTGATTCTATTTTTCTCTGATTTTTCTCCCATGAGTTTGATCACTCCAAGTTGAAGCTGATAGCAGAGATCAGAGTGGCGCAGCGGAATCCTGATATTCCAGCGAGGTGACTTAGAAGCTTGTTTGATTTCTCCCCAGACTTTGATTCTTTTATCATTTCCTACTTTATTGAAATTTCGGGGACGAAATTTTTATAAGGTGGGTAGGATTGTAACTCTCAGTTTCTTATGTACGGGTTTCGATAACCGGATTGAGAATTTTTCAGCTCAAAATCTTATTTTCCAATATTTTGAATTTTTCGGAATTTTCTGAAAATTCTTAGGAATTTTTGGAGAAGAATCTCAATTCGGGTCCGATCGGTGTCACAGGCTGACTCCGGGACTTTTAATTTACAATCGGGAATGAAGTTCATGAATCTGTCTTCACAAAAATATTTGAAATGACTTTTTTTTTTATCTTTGTGAATTTTTGAGTATTTTTTCTGAATTAATAAGAGTTTAATCGATGATTAAATATTGATTTAAAAAAAGAATGCAATTAAAAATAAAATAAAATAAAATAAAATAAAAAAACCCGCATGTGAGAGTGTGTAACATGGTTCGAACACAGGTACCTCCATATATGAGTTGAATGCTCTCACCACATAGCCTCTATGGCAAAGGTAATTCATTTATTTAACCTTTAGTCTGTTACCCTTTTATTCCCCCCCAAGTCACACATAAAACAAAACACTCTTTTGATATTGCTACATGTTTCGAAATCATGACCCCATAAACCCCCTTAAGCCAAGACCACCAGACCACATTGGAATGTGGTTTGAGAAGCCGAACTCTATTTAAATCTATGTGTGCTACCTTCTCCTTCAGCCAACAGCCCCACGGAGCTCCACCTGCACCCCTTTATTTGGCTCACTCCTCCCACTCTCGCACGTATCCCTCCCCCTCACCCGTATACTCTCTCTCCTTAACCTGAAACCCAACTCCTTATAAAAAAAAAATCAAATCCAAATCATATCTAAATCCTAACCACAAGATCAAATCCTAACTAACCTACCTATATACTAATCCTAACTGATTTAGATTCTCAAAATCTCACCCGCATCCAACTCCTCCACCCACGCAGCTGCTTCCCCAACACCCCACCATGCTCCATCGCATCACCCCGGAGCACTCCGACGATCTTTGTCGAGGGCCGGCCTGCTCCTTGCCGCATCCAGCGCCCAAGCACACCCCAGGCCTTCACCCCCCTTCAGCAGCACACGCAACCCCAACCCCCTGCTCCTTGCCGCACAGTCCCACGGCAACACCAGGCCGTGCAGCAGTACTCCGGTACCCGGCAGCCCGGATCCTCCACAGCAACCGGATCTCCTTCCTCGGCTCGCCCAGCAGCTCCACCATGACCGCATCATCCCCTTCTCCTCAGGTGGTGCGCAACGGCAGCAACCAGCAGCAGCGCCAACAACCTCAGCCCATGGCCGGCCTCTACCCACCCGGAATTACGACCCCCGGAGCCGATCCACGCCCTTCGCTGTGATCCAATACCTCTCCAGCGAGCTCCTTCTCCGCCTTCTCCCCTCCTCGGCCTCCGCCCAAGGGCCGGAGCCACCCATGGCCGAACACAGTTTGTGTGAGTACACTCCCTCCTCCTCTTCTCTGTGTCAATAATTATAATATGTATGTTAGTTATTTATACTAAGTTGTAAACATGCATGCATGATTAAATTTGTAAGCATGTTAATGTGTAAGTGTGTTTAATGTTAATATGTGTGTAATAAGTATTTATTGTTAATATATTAATTAAGTGGTGTGTGTTCATAAATGTTTACATGCATGGGTGCTGTGTGCGTGAGTAATGGGTATGTTATTTTTGCATGAATGTATATATTAATTCAATGTGTTTCTTTGTGTGCCAGAAATACCTTACTCCGAGTCATTTTTCGGCTCTCCGTGGATCGCTGTGGATCACCGTAGGCGAGTGTGAACACACCCACGCCCTTCATGGTGAGATTCTCTATCCAACGACGTCCACCGCGGCCCCGGACGCCTCCGTCGGAGCCTCCATCGGTACGCCGCAAATCGCCCCGAAGTTAGCGTATTTATTTATGTAGGGTAAAACATGTAATAATGTACATATTTTGTTTGCATGGTGTATTGTTTATTGGTGTGTACATAGGTGGGTTTTTGCATGCATGCGTGGGCGTGTAGGTGGGAAATTATTTATGTGTGGGGGTTTTTGCATGGTGTGCGTGAGTTTTTATTAATGTATATAGTAATGTATTTATATAATTTTGTAAAGGTGAGTATATGTATATATATGTATGTATAGAGGTGTATGTATGTGTATACTCGTATATACGTATGTATATGTATGCACGTGGGTGTATGTGACGGTGTGCTCGGGAGTAAGTTTAGTGTATATTTATACTTATTTGTATGTGTTGGTTGCGTGTTGCAGCGTTCGGAATCGTTTGGTGAGATCCGGGCCGTTGCGGTAGACCCGGACCCAATCTGAAGTCGTGCTCGTTGTGGACCCAATTCAATAGTGATTCGAAGACCAATCTATGGGATGATCCAGAGATTCGTACCGGTTCGTGCAGTGAAGACCAGAGGGCGATTCGGTTCCGAAACCGCGTCATTTCATGTGAGTGTTCTTTGTTTATTTATTGAATATTTCGGTATCATTTCATGTGAGTTACATTTAACATGTTCCAAATTAATGTTATTTTGTGTCTAAATAGTATTCATGTTTAATCACTGTTCATGCACGCAAGTTATTATTCATGTTCACAGAATAAATGCAAAATGAATAAACCTCATAAGATTATATAGTCAATTCTGAATAAACATCACGATACTACTTAAGTAACCTCATTGATTATAATGATATCTAACTGATAAACTTATTATTCATGTTACTGAAAGTTACTGGGAAAGTATCATTAAATTGTAACGCTCGGTACAGCTCTATTCATTGTATACACGATTACTGTTACTGTTCACTGTTCCTATTACTGTTCGTCGTGTATACAATTACTATTACTGTTACAGTCACCGCATGTCTCAGTATTCTAGGTAACATTGATATTGACTGAATTAACTGATTTAAATAATAAAGTAATTGAACAACTTACACTGGGATTGGGAAAATTGATGGAGGAGACAGCGTCTATATTTTGGGTGGACCTAGGATATAGGTTGCGCAGCCGACTTACGGTTCCACTGCAGGGTTCTGGAGGATGACTGACATCCCATCTGTTTACTGTTCCACAGTGTTACTGTGAGTTTACTGTTCCATAGTGATACTGTGAGTACTGTTACTATTACTGACTACCTGGCGTAGGGCCTGGTTCAGCGCCAGGCATCTGGGCCGTGGTCCCGGGTATGTACGGGACCCACCTAAAGCATGGACAAAGTCTCTTCTGTTAATTTCAATAAATTTAGGATATCGATTAACACGTGTAGTAGGCGTAGTATGGGATGCGTCTATTACAGGTGGCAATTGGTGTTCGCTAACATAATAAATGATAATGAACTATTAATGTATTGTGACTAACCGTAATCACCTGATTGTACATATATATCACTATGATAGACATATGATTGTAACCTTGACAAGATTTATGACCAGAGTTGTATACCAGCCTAGTGACATATGTTAGGTTACACGTCTAGACATTAGTCGTTCCCCGTTATCATGACATCAGTTGTTGTTTATTGTTATTTTACTTGTCTTTTGTCTGCATACTTATTCATATCATTGTTATTCAGTTGTTCATTTATCATGTTATTTTGTTATCCTATGACTGCAGTCTATCTTGTTATTATTTTATGTACACTGTTTATATGCACGAGTTCTCCTTTTTACACACACACTCACCAGGTCGCTTTCTGACGACCCTGGATTTGCATGTCCATATATTGGACGCTTGTTCTATTGTGCAAGTGTTCGATGAGACCATACATATTGCGAGGAGCTTGAGTCTCTCTCTGATTCTGGTATTCTCATCTCTCTTAAATTCCTGTTATTTCCTGATTCTATCTTTATCGCATTCAGCTGCCATTTTCTTTCTGTTATTCATCTGCTATCATTGTGTTAGACTTTATATGTATTATTGCAGTGATCATTGATTATTATGATTTAGATTTATAGCTTGTTCAGGTTAATTTAGGCTTAGCGTGTATACGTGGGGTATTTTCCTCGTGTATATACGTCGCCGACTCTCGTCGTGACTCCGTTTCCGCGTATTTTGGGAAGCGGACCGTGATGAGTTGTCGAGGACTTATGTTGGGCTTAAAGGCCAACATTTTCCTCTATCCTTAACCGTTAAAGGTGTTGGATCATTTGGTTAGCGCATGTATAACCTTGATTCTCCTTTGGAAAACCAGTGTATGACTAGGTTCCTACTGTTTTATAGTTATATGATCCCATTTGGAGGAAGAGAGAGGGCTCTTTATGTGTACCTTGGATTTGAAGATCTTGATCAGAGGTGTAGTGTTAACTTGATCATGAGAAGGATCCTTAATCAAGGATAATACTTCTTTAAGAACTTGTCATTGATCGGCACCATGAGTAAATCTCCATCTGAAGTCATAAGGCGATATGCTCCGTTTGAATAGACTGTTTCTATTACAAACGGTCCTTCCCATTTAGGCTGAAATTTGTCTTTGGTTTTGTGCGTCATGATCATCGGTCGTCTGACGGCTAAAACCAAATCTCCTTTATGGAAGACTCTTTGTTTGACCTTCTTATTGAAGGCTTTTGAGATTCGAGCTTGATACAACTCGATGTGCTGCTGAGCTTATAACCGCTTCTCATCTAGGGCTTTGAGCTCTTGAAGACGCAACCGATCATTGTCCTCTGATGTGATCTTAGTGGTCAGAGCAACTCGTAATGACGGCATCTGGATATTCAATGGTATGACTGCTTCGCATCCGTACACTAGGGAAAAGGCGTATTTCCTGTCGGGGTCCGAACTGTGGTTCGGTAGACCCAAAGACATTTACCATGCTTTTCGTCCAATCTCGCTTGTTCAAGGAGACGAACTTTTTGAGTAACTTGATGATTGTTTTGTTGAATGCTTCCGCCAAGCCATTAGCGGCGGGATTGTAGGCAGTTGAAGCCACATTCTGAATTCGGTATTTATCGCAGAATCGATAGAATACCTGGCTTATGAACTGGGGACCGTTATTTTGGATGATCCGCCTAGGGACACCAAATCGATGGATGACATGGTGTTTGATAAAATTCACCACGTTAGAAGTTTTAACTTCGACCAGTGGTATAGTTTCTGCCCATTTTGAAAAGTAATCGGTTATTGCTAAGATAAACCGGTGACCTCTTGTCGAAGAGGGGCTGATTGGCCCTATGACATCGATTCCCCATGCTTCAAATGGCCATGAAGCAACAGTTGGGTGGAGCAACTCTGGAGGCAGATGTATGAAGTCCACATGAACTTGGCATGCTTTACACCTTCGTGCATATTGGATGGCATCGACTATCATGATTGGCCAATAATATCCAAGCCTATGCAACCTGTCTTTAAGTTTTAGACCTGGCTGATGAGCTCCGCATACGCCGTCGTGTGCTTCTTTAAGCACTTTCTGTGCCTCTGAATTAGAAAGGAAACGGAGGAGGACACCGTCATATGAACGACGGTAAAGTATCTTCAGAGTTAGATCGTAGTAAAAACAGAGAGACCTTCGTCTGATAGATACTGCTTCTTTAGGATTGTCTGGCAGCAGACCATGTAGAGCATAGTCGATGAAAGGAAATCACCAATCTCTTAGCTCAAGATCCGTCGAGATATTATAAACCTCTCTGGTTCTTAACATATATTTAGAGCAGATAAGGTGTCGAGTCGCCACTGTAAGGTGATACTCGGTGTCGACTGAAAGGCTAGCGTTGTTGCTAATGCAGCAAGAGCATCTGCCTTAGTATTCTGAGATCGAGATACGTGCCCGATGTAAAAGCCATCAAACAAATTAGCCAATTCGATGACTGTGTGATAATAAGGCATCAAATTCTCGTGACGGACCTCATATTCAACTTTAACCTGATTAATAATCAGTTTTGAATCGCCATAAGCTTCAAGGTAGCGTACCCCCATTCCGTGGGCGAGCTGAAGGCCAATGAGTAGAGCATTATATTCCGCTACATTGTTGGAGCATGATTCTGTCAGAGAAAATGCTCTAGGAAGGACATGATTCTGTGGAGAGATAAACACAACCCCCACGCCGGCGATGATCTTACCCTTAGGGCCTATTCGTGATGCTCCATCGAAGAACATCTGTGAAACTTCATCCTCTGAAATTATATTAGACTCGAAGACTTCATCCGAAATATCTTCATGAAGTTTTGAGTGCTCCGGAACTGGATGTGCAGCCAAGAACTCTGCAAGGGCTTGGCCTTTAACCGCTTCAGAGGGATAAAGATCATGTCGTATTGAGACAAAAGGAGCGCCCATTTAGCTAGTCTTGAATTCATTGATCCTGGCTTCGTCATGAGAAGACGCAAAGGATTCACTCTGGAGATGACATGTATGGTTTGGCCAACCAAATAATGTCGTGTTTTCTGAACAGCAAAGACAAGAGCTAAGCACTCTTTCTCAATAGGGTTGTAGCGAGATTCTGCTCCTATCAGAGTCCTGCTTAGATAATAAATGGCCTGCTTGTGACCATTGTCGTCTTTTTGAGCAAGCAGGGCGCCAAGAGAATGGTCCATAACTTTCACATAAAGTAAGAATGGTTTCCCTGATGTGGGAGCCACTAAGACTGGTGGTTTTGTGAGGTATCTCTTGATGTCTTCATAAGCTTTCTGACAAGCTTGATCCCATACAAAGGAAGCACCCTTTTTCATGAGTCGGGTGAACGGTTAAAAGCGGCCTGAGAGATTTGCGATGAATCTTCTAATATAAGCCAGTTTCCCTTGCAAGCCTCTAAGCTCTTTGAGATTCCTAAGTGGATGCTGACGTCGTTTGCTTTTGTGTCTCGTCAGTAACTTTCTCATACTATTTTAAGTATGATTTTCCAGATCGAGTACCCGTCGGCTGAGGTATATCGGCCTGTATCGAGCAAGCGTGCTTTTTCCCTTCAGAATCACTGAGAGAAGCTGACGTAAATTGTCATCGTCTGGCAGGATAGAGATAACATTGCAAGATTTGCCCTTCGACTTGGACTTTTTTGAATCCCATTATTCGTCTTGGATAAGTTCTAGGTGTATCCACATGATTTCCCCTGTCTCCAGTGTCAAGGGAACAATACCCCTATTATCTTGAGTTTTAGCTAAAGGATGCTTTACTTCCAGCCGTGGTGCGAGGATTAGATAAGTTCCGTCAGGAACTGTGACCTTTAGGGTTTTGCCGAACTCGAGGGTTACCATATTTGCAGTGACTTTCTTCTGCTCTGACTTCAGTGTCAGGACTCCAGCATCGATCAAAGCTTGAATTCTGTCCTTGAGGACAAAGCACTTGTCGGTAGGATGGTGAATCATCCTGTGGAAGAGACAGTATTTGGGATCATTCATGCGTCCTATTTCATTAGGACGTTGAGCCTCCGGTAGCTTCATTTTATTCCCTTTGTGGAGTAAATGGAATATTGTGACCACCTGATCGTCCTTGAAGGAGTACTGTTTCGGAGGAAACTTAGACTCCTGATTATTGAAGCCGGTCTTCTCGGCCTTTGACTGAACATCCTCTGATAATTCAACGGACATGTCTCTTTCCCTTTGGCTTGAGCAGACTGAGGCATGTCGCCACGTCCTTTATTATTCATACCCCATTTGCTTTTAGGGGTGGATGGTTCGAACTTTTTAGCCGACTTTTCGGCTATCTCAGCTTGTTTGACCAGTTCTTTTCAGGTATAGGCTTTGACAGCCCCCATGCGAACCTCTACTTGGTCTAAGAAGTTGTGCCTGCATGTCTGTAAGAGCATGGGTAATGGCATCTCTGCTGGGCACATCAATGATAAGTTTTTGAACCGCTCAATGTAGTCACGGACAGATTCGCCCTTCTTCTGCACGGTGGAGAGGAGCTTGTCCATGGTTACCTTGGTATCGTCCTCATAGAAACGAGAAAGAAATCGGGTTTCCAGGTCGATCCAGGAATTGACGGAGCCTGGAGGGAGACTTCGGAACCAGTCGAATGCTACCCCCTTTAAGGTGCCAATGAACAGCCTAGCCATGATAGCATAATTGTCTATAATATTACCGGTCTGAGATCGAAAATAGTAAATGTGCTGGTTTGGCAAGCTCTTACCATCATACATATGTAACGTTGGTGGTTTGAACTTTGGTGGGTATGGTACTGAATCCCACTTCAGCGGGTAAGGACGGACTGTCCCTACTTTCTTTAATTCATCCCTCTGAGTTAGGGATGCGATTTGAGCTTGGATGCCTTTAAGGACTTTAGCGTCCAAAGAAGAGCCCTCCTTCAACTTCTCTGTCCTTGGCTGTTCATTGCTAAGATGTTCTTCCTCATCACGGTTACTCCCGGTATCATTATTATTCCGGTTATTGAGGAGTTGAGCGAGCATCTGTTAAATGTTGTCCAAAGCTTCTTACTGGGTCTTGGAAGTTTGCTTCTGAGCTTCCAAACGTCGACGAAGGTCATCGTTGTTTTCAGCCATATTGACTGATACTCTATCCGTTCGCACTGAGCTGACTGTCGTCGAAGAGGCATACCCACTATCTTCATCTTCTTCATCAGACCACTGGACTGATCCTCTCTTTGGTTCCGGTGAGGCTACTACCGTTGAGGAAGATGGCTGTTCATAACTGTAGGGTATTGCAACCCTAGATCTGGTATTTCAGAAGACACCTTCTTCATGTACCAGGACTTCGCACAAGCCGGGGCTGTAATCTGGATCTGGGGAGCTGTAGGGAGTGTCGTGGGATGCTTGTCTGCCCCTGCGCAGCTCTCGTCCTCTTTCGGTCATGTTAACGGATGCAGAGGGTAAATCTCGCGATATGCTCCTCTTCACCGGGGCCTGCACCGATAGCGATCAAAAACTAATCGTCGGCCTGGAGGAGTGGCGGGGATGGGTCCTAGCCGATAATGGACCGAGTAGAGTGTCACCAACTGACATCCTACTTGTTGACAACAGGAGGAAGGAGTTTGGAAAGATTCTGACTTCCGTTTGCTTGTCAAGAATTCCCGTAAGACGGACCCAGTTGGGCCTAAACGATCCAGCGCAGAGGCTCTGTTGAATCGCGCATAGGACGATATTCTGCTCCTTTTATCACCGCAGAGGGGATTAGCACTAAATAGTGCTTCAGCTCTAGCTTCGTGGCTAAGAACCATGAGAATGCCCTTGGGTGTTGAAGCTGCATAAGCAACGCTGTCAATACTTAGAGATAATCCCTTAGCTCCGCTACGAGGCGCGAGCTTAGCGCTTGATGAACTGGGAAGCGGAGCACGCTGTGATGCTTTATCTGCTATGCTGCTGCGAAGGCGGTTAGCCTTAGATAGTGCTTTGGCTCTAAATTCGCAGCTAAAAGCTTTGGAAACGCCCTTGGGCGCTGACGCTGCATAAGCAACGCTATCAGCACTTAGGGACAATCCCTTAGCTCCGCTGCGAAGAGCGAGCTTAATACATAAAGGACTGGGGAACGAAGCACGCTGTGGTGCTTTGGTTCCAGCTTCGCGGCTATGAACCTCATGCGTACCTTGTGGTACAGTAGCTTCGCTCATGAGAATGAGGCTGGCGCGAGTCGTTACTGCTCTGGAATCAGGTGAAGGTATGGTCGCCGTTGTGACTTCGCGGCTAACAGCCCTGTTGGAACAGGCAGGCATCTTGCCTTTTTCTTCGCAAGAGAGACGCGCTTGTGGCGCAGCTACGCCTGAGGCTTTATACAGAGCCTTCTGCTTTAGCCTCCACATCTGCTTTGACAAGGGAGACATAGGTTCGCAGGGAACCTGACCAGCCACACGCAAGGCTGAGGGGTGTCGGCAGAATTCTGCTTCCGGTTTCTTTTCTGAAACCTTAGCCATGGAGACCTTTCTATGCTTCCGTGCATGAAGCATTAGACCACCCCCAGAGAGGACTTCTTCAAATTTTCCTTGGTCGAAGTGAACGACCAGGTTCTCGAAAGTGATAGGCTTACACTGCGGGCCTCTTCCTTGTTGCGCCAGAGAATCGCAGCAGGCTCGTAGAGAGCCTTATTTGTCTCTGCAGAGACTTGCTTTGAAGATTTAGTTAGAGGGGCTCTGGCCACATTGACTTTCTTGAATTCAGAGATAGACCCGAAGGTCTGTTCATCGCATTGCGACACTTGATTCTCAGCAGTGGAGAATTCGTTCCCCAGCGGAGTCGCCATCTTGTTTTCCATAGATTTGCAAAAGGGGAAAACTTACCAAAAAGTGTCGAGGAGCTAAATTACAAGTAACACAAAAGATTACAAGTAGATCTTCTCTGAGATTCTGGAGAAGTGTGCTGATAGGAGTCTGGTCAGCGCGCGACCACTTTGTCCCTTTGACGATGCGATCGATGAGATTCCTGTCTCGCTTGGTTCGGGGAATCGGAGAACAGAAGGCTGGTAGAACCCTCTTGTTACTTCTCAAAATCGCCTTCACTTAGGAATTCCTTCTCGCCTGATTTTGGAGATTCCTTGAGAAGAATGTATTAGGGTATCAGCACCCTGATTAGAGAAGTGATTCTCTGAATTCTCTGAATTCTTGGAAGAAAGAGAATAGCTCTCTATTTAGCCTCTCTTTGCCTATGCACGCCGTCTCTTGCGTCATGAAGAAGTCCTTGTGTTGTCGTCTCTCCTTGTGCCCCTGGTGGGCTATTTATAGGGAGAGTAGGGGTATAATTGTCCCTTGAAAATATGAAAATAGATTAAGTCAAATCTGTTTAAATCTGGAAAGTAGCCTTGCTGCGAAGCTAGAATCAGCTTTCGTGAAGCTAGAAGTAGCAGGTAGATCGGTCTCCTGATCTGTTTTGATCCTCTCCATATAATTGAAAGATCTCCCTTGATCTTCTTACTCGTTTTAGGAGAGTCAAGAGATTATGGCAATTAACTGCTAAATTTGATCTCAAATTTGATCTTGATTGGATTTAATCTTGATCCTGATTAGATTTGATCTCATTTGAAGATTTAATTGGTCAAAGGTTGACCATGACGGACCCGCAGTGGAGCTGCCCGCGTCGAGCTCGCAGCGGAGCTGGAAGGCGCATATGGCGAAGTCAAAAGAAAGCTCTTCAGCAGAGCTAGATAACATCTGTGGCGAAGCTACCGAACACCCTCCTGCGCGGTTGCGTGTATGGTTTCGAGGGAAGCTAACTCTCTGCGGAGTTAACTGAGTACTTCAGGCGAAACTATGAGTTAGCTCCCTGACGGAGCTTTGAACTGCTTCAAAGTGAAGTTAGGCAATCTTAGCCTCTCAGGCGAGGCTATCCCTTTGGGCTCATGTGATGCTAAGTATTGAGCTAACCTAGCATCTTAGACCTGCTGAGGTCTGTTCAAAGACAATTCGGGCTCACTGTCTGCTTCACTGGATCAATAGAGTCCAAGTTGCTTCTTTGTCCCTCGGAGATGGGTGAAAACTGGTCGTCAGCTTGTCTGTCGCTTGTGTTTTGTAAATGTCAACAAGTACAGAACTGGTCGTCAGCTTGTCTGTCACTTGTCTTTTGTAAATGTCAACAAGTACAGAACTGGTCGTCAGCTTGTTTGTCACTTATCTTTTGTAAATGTCAACAAGTTTAGACATTTTCCAGGCCAGTCAGAATCTTGTCTTTTTTAAAGTGTCAACACTCATATCAATATAGAAACCAATTTAAAATGAAATAAGATACCAATATTGAAAATATTAGCATATACCAAAATAAAGTATTTTTCATCATAAAAAATGGGAGTAAGATATCAATTGAGAATAAAATCAATTGAAAGATACCAATTGAAAGATAAAATATGAATTTTCTCCCTCTTTATGAAATACCAAAAAAATTATGCATAAGCCTGTATAAGATACCAATTGAAAATAATTATCATTAAGGACTAAATCAAGCTTAGCATAGACCTAATTTGTTCTTTAAGATGTAAAAATATAGTAAGCACAATCAAATCACACACACACACACACACACACACACACACACACACACACACACACACACATATATATATGAAAATGTAAATACCAATTGAAATTGATACTATTTGAAGTTTAAAGCATATATATATTGAAAACAAAATATGACTATATAAAAAAATATCAAGTGTAATACTAATTGAAAATATAATGAGAATCAAGTATATAACTCATACTACCTCCCTTTCATACGCATGTTAAAAAGGTATTCAATTAGGATCACATGGCATGGTCGCCCAACTAACCGCCCATGGATGGTAGAGGTTTTCAAAAATAAGTTTTAAAAATAGTTTAACAAGTTTGAAAATTACTACCAATTGAAGAATAAAGACTAGTTTAAGGGAATGTTTGAAAACTAGTGCGAAATCCTTCAAGTAAGGAATAAAACATGAATATATTCCATGAAAAATATGAAAGTCACACTATCATCAAAACTCAAAGTCTATAAAGCATAAATAAAGCTCATGAAAACAAAAATCATGAGTAAATAAGAATAATGTGAGTGTAAAAATCATGTAATCAATGAAATCATGAAAATAGGCAATTAAGCTCAATATGAAATTCCTTTATCAAAAACATGAAACTCATCAAAACTAAAAATACTTTAAGGTATATATATGTTATGTCTAAATTAGAAGTATACATACATATCCAAATATAATTGAGTCCATAAAAAATTTTGCATGAAACGCAAATGACTCAAGGGTATATATGTATATCTTAAAGTTTTGACAAAATTAACATATACATGAAGCTAAACATGTTCTTATACGATATTTGAAATACAAATATATGTGACAAAAATTCAACACATATTACAAACAATATGAACCATTTTTATGATATTGCAATTTGGTTTAAAACAAAAATCGGTATTTTTCAAAGTTGAAATTTTGAAATAGAAAATCATTTTCTCCAAAACTCATCTAAATATAAAAATATGATATTGAGACAACTTTGAAGCATATGGTATATGGATAGAATTCAATATACATATAAAGATATATATATATATATATATATATTATATATATATAATATATATATATATATATATGTTATTAACATGAAATCCAAAATTAGTTAAACCGAAAAATCAAAACCAATAAACTTAAAACTTGTTTGTATATGTGAACTTGAGCATATCAACACAATCTAATCTTTACACAAGATCTAAATAACTAAACTAAAACACAAACCGAAGTCTTCTTGTCTCCAAGCCGACTCGATCTAAACGTGATCTAACGAGGTTGACTCTAACCGAGTGCTAGATGCGATCTTGACGTCCGAGCTCTTGAATCAACATGTGAAAGCTCCAAAATACTTTTGTTGAAGCTATCACCTACTAATATCTAGGTCAAATATCTGAAACTAAATATCACAAGATTGTTAGTAAACTATAACTACATGAGTTAATCATCATCAAAATTAGAGTGAAGGGACTTTGGGCCAACAGAAGGAGGCACTAGCGATGGAAGCTTTTTTAGCAAGTTCTCTTTTAAGTTACAATCAATGATTAAAGGTCTTCTTTTAATTCTTTAAAAGAAAAGAAAAATAGGTTAAAGATAAGTTAGAAAGAAAGTGATAGATTGAGAAGGTGAAGAAAATAAAAAAATGAATTTATATGAAGAAATTAAAAAGAGTAAATAGAGTTGGGAGATTGTGATGTTGGTAATAAACTAAAAGTTAAAAGAAAAGAAAGAAAACCTAAAAGAAAAACTTAAACTTACCTTCTCTGGTTGATGACTTACCTGGAAACCTTGCATGTTTTACCTTGGTTTAAAGGCGATTAACGTATAACTTATAAAATCGAGCTCAGTCCCCATTCGTATTACATCATCAAGACGAACAAGAATGAAATGATACGAAATCTTGGGGAGGAGAACATCATCATGAAGTATCGGTGGCACTCACATAAACATGGCTATACTGATGCTTCTAGATTCACTTAGACATTCATCAAAACCAAAAGAGGAAAAATAGAAAAAAAAAAGAAGAATATATAAACAAAGAAAAGCATAAAGATGTTATCATTGATTTCTTGTAGAAACTAAGAAAGAAAGAAGGAGGTTATATTCGTGTCACTCTCACCATAAGTCTCTCTCTCTCTCTTACTTACATGAATCTCAGTCTAACCTATGCTTACAATGAAGTAAAAATTACATAAAATAAAAATAAAAATTTACACTAAAAAGAATGAAAAACTGGCCTAAGAACCTATCTCTGTTTCATTATTCTTCGGTCTCTGATGTGTAGAGTATTTATAGCATAGAAATGGCTAAGAAAATGAGTTAAAATATAGGGAGATATGGATATTTCTAAATTTGAATCCTCCCCTTATCTCTAAACTTGACTTGACGTAGATATTTAGTTTTGATCTGTACCTTGTTAGCTTATTGATTGCAGAATATAACTTATCAAATGACAAAATTAGAAATAGTGATCAACTTAATAGTTGTACCCCTTTAAGTCTTATTTCTGGATCATCTTGAATCATCAAATTTGAGTTTCGATAGCGAACGTTATGATTCAAATACTAAAATGTATCCAGTCAGAATCTGAGTCAAAATTACTTCATCTCATCCATTGATCTTCTCTCTATCCATTTATCCATCTAGATTTTGAATTTGGACACTGCATGTGATGCTATCCTCGATTGATCTTTAGCTAACCAAAATGGATTTATAAAAATCTGAATTTTACCGGTTTTCTTTTGGTGTTATCTTTCTGACTTGCTCTGATCTTTAGCTGAACATTTGCCCCAATTCTTAATTTGTTCTAACTAGATTTGGGATCATCCTCAGCTAACCAAATAGATCCAGTTAAATCTAATTTTAACTGATATTTATTTGATTTAATCCTCTTTCTCTTCATGATTATCTTCTGCATAATAGACATTTAAGGGAAAAAATTATTAGATTTGTTACACGATAAATGTAGGAGTGTAATGAAAAGAATGCAAAATATGTGTACGATTATATCCCCACACCTATCTTTTGCTCCTCCTCGAGCAATTCAACAAAACTAAACCAAAGATTATTATACCATTTTCGCAGGTTACGCGATTACACTGAGCATGTGCAACAAGCAGTTAAACCTCTAGGTTTCACCTAGAGGAAGAGTTTTGCCTCGTGAGGGTTTTCAGTGGATTACACTCACAAAATCCATAAAGAAAGAGAAACAAAGTATTATTATTTTGAAAGCACATTTTTAGAGAAAAATATTTGAAGTATTATTGTAAGAATTAAGTAATCTATAAGCTATAGGAAAACTAAACACTTTTATTTCTAAACATAATCTTTATTCAAATACTTATCATCAATTAAGGCAAGGAGTCAAACTGTATTTCTCATCTAATCTATTATTTTACCTTAAGTTATATGCACCTTTATGACCGTGAAATTTTGACTCGGGGTTCTTTAACTCTAACTCTTATGCCTTATTTTTTTTTCTTTTCTTTTTTTTTTTGGTGATATTATTCCTTAATTCTATTAGGCTTATTAATCTGCCCATGTAACGTGTCTTTAATTGATGACTCCTAAGCCAAACAATCTTAGGGCACCGGGTGAAGAAAACACCCCAAAAACTTAAGGACTCGAGCAAATAAGTTCACAAAACTAAGAATTTTATTATATGGATCACTTTTAGGCATGAGTACTCATGCTTTATGAGGCACGAATACCCAGCTTAATCAGAGAATTTATGATATAAGTATATATATATATTTCTTTTCTTTTTCTTTTTTTTACATAAGGCATAGGAATCTTTGTTTTTGAACCCTAAGTGTGTAAGTGTATAAAGCATGCATATTTCATCAAGGTAAAAATTAAGACTGAATTATTTTTTCAAATTTTCTTCCTAATCCTAGAATCAAACAAGTCATCTTATTTTGACCAAGTATAAGAAATCCTAATTATGATTCTCTTATTCCTTAAAATTAACTTAATTACTTAAAAAATATATGTCAAAATATTGCTCTCTTTTCAAAAAATTTTTTAAAATAATGTTATTTTTTATTTTAGATAAAAGAAAACTTATGTTATATTAGAACCCCCCCACCTATCTCATGCATTATCCTCAATGTATGAATTAATGCATAGATGCATAAAAAAGAAGAAAGGGAAGGAAAATATTATCTTATAATGGTGGTTCCGGTGGTGGTCTGATTGGGTCAAACATTGCTACCTATTCAAGATAATGTGGTGGTTCACGGAACCTACCTTTATTGACCTCTTTTCTATTTACATATTTAAAGTCCCTAATATGAATAGGATCATGGAAGATTCTATCACGAAACTTATTCCCTTTACATGACTAGTCTTGAAAAATCATCACGGAGTCATCATGGTCTATACCTATGTCGAACAAAAGAGTGTGACTTAGTGGAATGGTTGACTTGGGCTTAAGAAGGATAGGTTCAGAAACCAATACTAACTCGAAAAAATTAACTTTAGGTTCGAGAGTTAGTTTTGATTCAAGAGTTGAGTCCAAGTCCAACTCCAAGAATTGAAATTCACATTCTTTTTTCATCAATGGAATGTGACTATCCAAAATTGATGATTCTATTTCTAGATCTATGGGTACGGAATAAATGTTGGCTCCGGAAATTGGTTCAAATTGGAAAAGAATACCGGAGGCAACATAGATTCGAAGACGGAAATTGAAATACAAAGTTGGGAATTAGGTTCACATTCATAATCAAGTTCAATCTCATTAAGATGAAAACTTGGCAATTCATCAATGGGTTGATATTGGTCAAGTTCAAGGTTTTGTGGTGAAATTGAATCTTGGTCAAAGTCTTCAAGATACCATGATTCTTGGTTTTCATCAATATAGCTAGAAGTATCGAGAATAGTCAAATATTGTATAGGAAGAGTTTCCTTATTCCTACACATATCTTCCAATCACTAAGTCTTGCTTCTATCATATCGAGTGGATCATTTTGGAATTGAATCAAGAATTCCATACTCTTTTCTAAGTCGGCTTGTTTTTCTTGAATAATAGAGTAAGGATCTGTGATTTGAAAATTTTGACGAGATTTTTATTCTTCTAAAATTTGAATTCGTCACTCAACCTCGTCTAAGGCTTGCATTTGCTTTTTTCAGTCAATTGATTCTTCTAGTAGTTGTTCAGGAAAAGGAGTATATGAAGCTGGATGTTGGTAAGATGGTTGACAATATAACTCGAGGGAGTTGTATCCCTATTGACTCTGTGAAGAGTAGTGATGATTATTCCAGTCTTATTCATAGTATTGAGATTGGGACATGTATTGATTCAGATAAGACCAATCTGGCACACTACGTTAGTTAAAGTTATGATATGCTGGGTTGGTAATATTCGAAAAAGAGGTCGGGGTGTAACATGGATTATATTTAAAATTGAAAAAATTATTGTTATAAGCCATATCATACAAGAATAGTCAAATACAAACAAAGAAAAACAAGCAAATAAGCAAACAAATAAAAAGAAAAAAACAATCTAATCTAAGTTAGGGTAGACCTTAGACCTAGACGACTCATAACTGGTTAGACTGTCGACGAGGGATATATTGCAGAATCTGACCATAAGTTAATCGATCAGGTAGCGGCAAGATCAGTGTAAGATATTCGTGCCTAAGCAACGGGCCTAATTATGCCAAATCATCAACCTTTAGGGTTTCGCCTCTCAATCCCCAATCTTAGATGCTGATTTGGCAAGAGTCAAGTTCTAATCAACTTCCCCCTTAGGTCAGTATCCTATATGAGTGCGAGATGTCCCTACGGCCAATGTTTACTCATTTTTAGTTAGGCTTAGGTTAGTGAGTGAGGAGATTGTTTGTGGGCTAAATGAGAGTAATGATTTTCTCACCTTATCTTGTTTATAGGACAAGCCCTTAAATAAATTTAGTGCAATGTGTACATGAAAAGTAACACTTAAGCAATGTAAACAATTCAAAAGTGTTCCTATACTACATGCTATGCACACGTACCTTTACTCAAGCACTCTTCAACAGGAATGTAAAATGTAAACGAATTAGACACGTGCCTAAATATAAATCTAAACCGTTTTTAGCATTTAATAAACATCATTTTACTGTTGAGGTTAGAAAGTATGTACAGTAAGACAAACAAGAAATAAAGTGCTACAGAAATTTAGTTTTTCAATTCAGCCAACCTGCAAAAATATAATTTAGTAGTTCACTCAGATTGCCACTGGAATGTAGCAAATCTGAGGGCTTCTGGGCTTTGCTTTCTTGAGCAGAGTACAGGACCATTTATATGTCCACTGCAGCAAAAATTTTCTCGATATTTATCACTGCACACCAAGAACAAAGAAGAAAGTTAACCAAAAATGTAAAGTTAAAAAGAGAATTACTTACTGTCCCTCCCCGGTAACGGCGCCAAATTTTGATTGAGTTTTTACCTCCACACAAAATAACAGAATTTTATAACTTAAGATAGAAAGTGCAAGTTCTCAATACTACCATTATAGAAGTGGCTATACGGGTCGTGATCCACAAGGAGGGACTAGTGATGAAAGTTTTTTTTAACAAGTTCTCTTTTAAGTTATAATTAATGGTTAAAGATCTTCTTTTAGTTCTTTAAAAGAAAAGAAAAATAGGTTAAAGTTAAGTTAGTAAGAAAGTGATAGATTGAGAAGGTGGAGAAAATTAAAATAGATTTATACAAAGAAATTAAAAAAGAGTGAATAGAGTTGGGAGATTGTGATTTTGGTGATCTAAACTAAAAGTTAAAAGAAAAGAAAGAAAACCTAAAAGAAAAACTTACCTCCTCTGGTTGATGGCTTACCTTAAAACCTTGCATGTTTTACGTTACTTCAGAGGCGATCAACGCATAACCCATAAGATTGAGTTCAGTCCCCATTCGCATTACATCATCAAGATGAACAAAAATAAAATGATACAGAATCTTGAGGAGGAGAACAATCATGAAATATCGGTGGCATTTACACTAATATGGCTATACTGATGCTTCTAGATTCACTAGGACATTCGTCAAAACCAAAAGGAAAAGTAGGGGAAAAAAATAAAGGTAACGGAAGTTATGATTCAAATACTAAAATGTATCCAGTCAGAATCCGAGTCAAAATTGCTTCATCTCACCTATCGATTTTCTCTCTATCCATTTATCCCTTTGGATTTTAAATTTAGACTCTGTATTTGACGTTATCCTCAGTTGATCTTTAGCTAATCAAAATGGATTTATAAAAATCTGAATTTTATCAGTTTCCATTTGATGTTATCTTTCTGAATTGCTCTGATGTTCAACTGAACATTTGCCTCAATTCTTGATTTGTTTTAATTAGATCTGGGATCATCCTCAGCTAACTAAATAGATCAAGTTAAATCTGATTTTAACTGGATATTTATTTGGTCTAATACTCTTTCTCTTCATGATTATCTTTTGTAAAATAGACATTTAAGATAAAAAAATTAGCAGATTTATTACACGATAAATGTAGGAGTGTAATGTAAAGAATGCAAAATATATGTACGATTAGCGGTGAAGGCAGGGTCATAGAGCAAGTGACTCGAACCTCGAAACAAAAATCTCCAGTGTTTGTGACTACTTATCTCTCTCTCTCTCACTTATTTTTATATCTTACTTGCTCTTATTGCTTACATCTTTATATGCTTGATATATACTTGATCTTAATTTATATATATATATATATATATATATATATATATATATATATATATATATATATATATATATATATATATATATATGCTTGGATTATTTGACATCTTTCATGCTTGTATTCCTTGCCTGTTCCTTACATGCTTGATATTATGTTTGTGCCCGCACAAGTATTGAAGTAAGAAAGCTATAGTAGCACCTCAACTCTTAGTCTTGAGGAATCTTGAGGAGAAAGTTCAGAGCCCTTCGCTAGAAATTCGGCTTCACTCTTTAGTTATACGTTGTGTATAGTTTTAGTTTGCATAATAGTTTTAATTCCACATTATTTGGCATTAGATTAGCACATCACCTATTCATCCCCTCTAGGTGATTTACAATACCATGGTCTTCCATCGATTATTGGTTATGGTCACTCACCATCGATGTCTTAACCTTCAGACTCATCGTCTTGATATAGCTGACATGGTCTTACCGGGCCTTACCGTCACACACTGATATGATCTTCCTTCTATGAATCATTGGCCGTCATCTGCTACTGCATTGATATTTGCCATATCTGTTGCCCTACTATTGATCATTTTCTAACATGATAGATCTACCAAATTTCACAATAATCTCACCATGTCATGATTAGCCAAGTGTAACTTTGACTATGATATGTGTGGATTCCTTTACCAAACTATATAGAACCTTTACCCAACATTGAAATCGCCTCGATCTGTACCCACCATTCCATCCAGAATGCTAAAAATATAGGGTTTGACACCTTAATCATCCGAATCCAACTATGATTGCATGATCCATCTTTCGATCAATGTCGTCTATTCCTCATCTTTATCATCCCTCTATTGTTTTTCCCTTGACTTCCTATCGTAATTTCTTGTATATACCAATAATAAAATTCACCTAAAGTCCTTCATAGGATGCCTTATGTGATACCTCCGTGAGCTTATCGAGCTCTCCTTGTTGTCTGCCATTTATGATGATCCAATCATCGCTACTGCAACTACTGTGTTTAGATCTGTGTACCATTGAGCCTTGGCAATTCTATCTTGATCATTATACTCTAAAAGTCATCGATATTTACTTAGAACAAATCTTAACTTTCTTTGTTATTTTCTTCATCTAGATGCCTCCACCGAACTCCATCGACTTGACATCTTCTTTTCTATCTAGAGAACTCAAATCTTGGATCGAACACCATTAGTTCTGATAACAATTGTTAAGTATATAACCCGGGATACCATACTCACTATGATACCAATTGTTGGGTGATACGAAGATCCCTGCTGACAACCTCAAGCACGCCATGAGATCGATTCCCTCAAGCAAATAAGATGAATATTAAAAGATAGAAAAGAAGAACACGAGAATTTAATATTGTTCAGTCTAAACTTGGATTATGTCCAAGGGGAGAAAACTTGAGAGAGTTTTATTAATAAAATTAATACAAAGAGATCTAACCTTCTTGAACCCACAAGAGTATTCACTTTCCCCATGAATCTAGACCTAGATTACAAAAGTATACATTCTCTCTATGCACTTTCACCTTGCTTCTCTCTTTCTTGACTTTTAGGGCTTTCTTCGCTTTTTAGGGCCTCACATCTCTTCTTCTTCTCCTTTACTCCACTTAAATCCTATGTTACGACCTTTATATATAGAATTTACAATCCAGATCTTATTCAACCTCTGAGATGATCATGGCCATTGGATACTTGAAGAATCTTGATCAATCATGTTAGGAGTTGATCTCCTTGATTTAGAAGAATTCTAAACCCTTCAATTTTTTAAAATAAACCTTCATTGAATAGAATCTGAATCTTATTTGTACTCCTCTAGAAAAGAAACCTGACGCGCCTAAAAAGGAAACTGCTCACGCTTCAGAATACTTGATAATAGACATGTCATGCATATTAGTCGACTAATCCCTTCCATTAGTCGACTAATAGAACTTATTAGTCGACTACTGTATGATTTTTCCTCTCTGTATCATATCCAGTCGACTATATCGTCGACTAATCTACTCCACCTTGATCTGCTTCTTCTGCTTCAAGTCATCATTTTCTCCAATCAGATTGGATCTTCTTAGACCATCATCTCCTTTTGAAAATAAGGCATAATCCTCATGATAGATAGCTCCAATCCTTTTCAAGAGTATTAGCCTTATGAGCAAAAACAGAAGAAAAATATTAGTGGAAGATTTCTAGCTTAGAATGGTCATCAGATATGATGGAATCAAAAGAGAGTGAATGTAGTTCCTTCTTCTATGAGAGGAGGCAATATTATGATAAAAAAGGAAGTGTCTTCATCTCCTTCCTTAAGCCAAGTGATTTTAGACCTTTACTCCAATAAACGTCCTCATCCTGAATGATATTCTGATAATTTTGAAATAAATTAGACTTGGAACTAGCTTTCGCAGCAGTGAGGGCTATAGTCTAAATTTTTCTAAATTATTAGTACCACACATGATCTTCTTTTTGTTAATAGGAGCCCCATAAATGTGCTTCTTCCCCATAAATGTCTATCGTTCAATGTTTAAATTGTAACCTTTTTATTTTAAGTGTCATGAATTCCCTTCAAGTTTCTCTGATTAAGTTGTCTCTAGAATGAAAATCTACTTTAATTTCAACTTCTTCAACAAAATTCTTAGTAATATATAACTATACAGCACTGTATTCTTACTTGTAAGAAACTGATGATATTCAATCATATATTTATTTCCTTTTGATAACACAGATTAACAGTCTTCTGGTACAACACATAAATTTGCGCACGTACCTACACACATACATAAATACAAACATATCCTTACATACATAAATACAGAAATACGTCAAATATATAGTAACAATCTTCCTCCAAAGCATATTATCGTGCCATTATTTAAGAAATATTTTGAGGCAATTCTTCACTTAGCGGGCACCAAGTTTCATCACTCCATCTTCAGCTTCAGTTGATCAAGGAAAGATTCCAGGTGTTCTTTGAAAATGCACTGCGTCCATATCTGAACACCTCGCCGGGGCGCACATAGGTTGAACAACAGGCAAAACCCGACTGGAAATTCAATATTGCTCAAATCGGCGACGAGACCAATTGGTTCTCCCCATCCGTAGTCGATTCCGGAGAATCCAGTGTTCGTCCAGTCTGTCACAGAGAGTGTCAAATAGGTTATCTCTATTTCCGCTGGCTCCAGATGATTCCACCGAGTCACGTTTTTGTCCAAGGCTCTTCGCTTGGCATCTCTGATCAAGTTCACAATCTCTGCAAGAGGTGCATTGCCAACACGCTCGCTCGGAGCCTTGACTGCAGAAGCGTATATATAGTTCCCATAGTAACTACCATCGGAGGGTAGCACTTCATGCAATGTCTGTCTCATGTTTATCGGAAACACAAGAGTAACATCAGTGGGAGGCTCTAAGCTTATTGCTCTGGTCCGGCACTGCCACACCATTGCGGTCAAGATATCGAAAGTAGAGCACTTGTCACCCGTTTCCTTCGTGAAATAGTTCTTCAGTTGGTCGATTTGATCAACAGAGATGTCAATTGCGTGACTCACAAAATCATTGGTGGATGATGCTAATGCGTGAGCTTCTGATAAAGTGAAACTCAATTGTTGTGGGGCATCAATGGATTCTCGAAACCAGATTGGTTTCGTCGTGGGTTGTGAAAGACCTCGAGCAATTTCAGCAACAGCCTCCATGAATTGTACTACTCCGGCGCCATCGAAAAATCCATGGTTGAATTTTATGCCCACAGTCAAACCACCACATTTGAACTGTGTAACCTGTACATTTATGGAAATATTGTGTGTAGCTTTTGTGAGTGCACAAATTGTCAACATGATAATAGCAACATTTTGCAAAAAACCGTTCTTTTGCTGGAGAGAATAGTTTATGCTGACTAGCTAGTTCATATTAAACATGCTTGTTTTGACAAGATTGAGATATCGTATATATCAACACGGTGAGCCATAGGTCTGTCTCTCTGTATCCATTAAGTGTCCCTGATATTCAAAACAGTGAAGTGAAAGCAAGTAACTCTGAAGGGATCCCAATGATAGTTGAAGGGACCCCCAGACAGTTAGAGAAATTTACCCACTAACAGAGAAATGGACTTGGGCATTGTTTGACACCAAAGGTTAGCTTAATGAGTAACTCGCTAACTCTTTCGAACATGTGAATTGGCAAAAGTTAGGGATGTCTTATAAAAAACAAAATTGAAATAAAAAAGACACTTTGTTGCACTTCGCCGCTCCTTTTTAAAGGCAAAGGCCTTGTTTGGCCGTAATAGTCAGCAAATTGGAGAGATGTCTCATCAAAAATAAATTTGAAATTTAAAAAAAAAAAACACTTTTTTGCACTTTGCTCCTCCTTTTTAGACACAAAGTATCCAAGTTAGCAGAAATCGGTCAGTTGAACCATATAGTTCCTTCTTCTTGATTCGAGTGTTCTCTATCTTATGTGCTGGAATATTCAATTTTACGATGTGCTGAGATCAGGTGGGAACTTGACCCCAACAATCAATCACTGTGTCCCATCTAATGACTGAGGTCTCAAAAAATGTAAGGCTGTGTAAACATTTTGTCCTCATTTTCTTTTGAAAATTTGCAAGAAAGAAAAATCCTCTCTCAAAGGACTCATCAAAACACGTATTTTTCGTAAGGCTCTTTATATTACTGCAACCGTCGACCTAAAACTTCAACTTCAGTCGCAAAGGGGAATATGGACAGCTATTCTTTCTGCTGCAACTACCTATTGTGGTTGCAACTGAAGTTGAAAAAAAGTAGAGTAGCAAAAAAAAAAAAAAAAGAACAGCTTGCAAATATATTGTAAGTATGACCATAAACCACATCACATCCTTCAAACATCTCAATGTTAATCATCAATTTGTCATGCAAAAATGTGTATACTTTCAACTTTTGGAAGATATTTCAAATAAAAAAGTAGAGTGATTTAATGCCTTCTTCTAACTGCAACAATAGAACAAAAGGTGAAAAGTTTGTCATCGTAAGTGTAGTTGCATACTAGCCTACATGTCATTGAAATCTCAATTATAACTTTTAAGGAACCAAACAATTATAACTAGCCTACCCTCCCTGTACCATCTGAACTGAAAGATAGGGATTTGGGCATGGCTCTGATACCATTTATAAGGACTCGGTACCATCCCAAAAGACTAACCTTTTACGTAGAGTAGCCCAAATCCTTATAAATTCAAGACCATCCCCATATTTAGCGGATGTAAGGCTATTTGTTCGACCCAAATCCCAGCATTCACTATGTCTTTTATAAGTCTCTTCTAAGCAATTTCCTGCTATTAGTAGTATTAAAGATTTGTTTTTTTCCATGACTCACAAAATTGTTTCTCCTACAGTTACAGATCTTTAAACAAATCACTGTTAGTTTTCAAATAATTAAATATCACCAAACTACGCATTCAAGATTTACTTACTGGTACGGTCGAGAAATAAGTTGGATCTATGTCACCTCGCTCGATACGAGTGATATGTAGAAGAGTCTACCTATTTTAGTGTTGGATATGCAAGTAAAATAACTTCTAATATGAGTATAAAATTGTTTTCCAAAGTGTAGAATGGGCGGAAAAAGAGTTTGTATACCTGCATGAGCAAGGCTAAGTCATGGAGCTCTACATCAGGTGGCGGGCTTGGAAAGAGTTGCTCCACTGGGATCACAAAAGGAGGGCGGTCCATATAGCCCACATCCGCAAGCTCACAGTCGGCCGCCGCCTCAACGAAGAATATGCCGTCGCCAGTGCAGTCGACTTCTCGCAACTCCAGATCTATTCCCACGGAATTGATCTCGAACCGCTGGTGACGTCCCGTCGCCCTCAGCCTGCCGGCGACGGGATAGTAGTGAACCAGGGCCTTTGAAATTGCTTCCCTTATGACCTTCACTGGTTGTTCGCCGCCGTGCTTGTAGACGTGGAGTAATTGCTGGAAGAAGCGTAGGAAGAGGCTGTTGTCGATCGGCGAGAGGGGGAGAGGGCCCGTGGGCGTTGGCTCGGCCGGGGCCACGAGTTCTGGGGCCTTCTTGGTGACGGTGAAGCTCATGATGATGGTGGTGGGAGCAGAAGTGAGCTGGCTATAGCTTGCGCGACCGGGTATCTTGTGTTTGTGGGTGTTTGTGTGTTTTACATGTAGAGATGTGTGGCCAGTTGCGTGAATTTATAGGCGTTGGGTTCAACTTTGCCTGCCAAACATGTGTCCATGGTTCGTGTTTTTCGGTGAATTAAATAAAAGAGCAAAGTTTCTTACTCATTTTAACAGAACATAAGAGTTTTTTATAAAATATTGATAGCAAATAAGTTTTTTTTTTTTTTTTATTTGCACTTTTGTTTTTATTTTTTTACAGCATAACCTATAGAATTTTCAAATCAAAATCTCTAGAGGAGCCTTGAACAAGATTAAATTTGTCACATGCTCAGGGGAGGACCCACATACAGTCCATTAAGAATGGACGCTCATAATGAAAATTATAAAATAATAAAATAGTATATACAGTTTGTAACTTTTTTTTTTTATATAATCTCTCTTTTTTAAGATTATTTTGATCAAATGTTGATATCAATTTGGGTTGGTTTTGAATTGGAGCTATGGAAGTAAACTCTAAAATCTCGAATTTTTAGATTAAGTATGGTCAAAACAGAATATATGGAGTGCAAATTCAGTAAACAGGAAATCTGAGATTATAGTATTGTGACACTAGACGGATAAGAAATACCGATAAGCAGTCATTTTAAGTACATGGGTTCTATTATCCAAAAGAATGGGGAGATCGATAGTGATGTCAACTATAAGATTCAAGCCGGCTGGTTGAAATGGTGGAGCGAAACAGGAATTTTATGCGACCGTAACATTCTATTATGGCTGAAGGGAAAATATTATCGGATTGCTATTAGGCCAGTTTTGTTATATGACACTGAATATTGGGTTATAAAGAGATATCATGCGCAGAAAATGAGTGTAGCAGAGATGTGCATGCTTCGTTAGATGTGTGGTAACACGAGGAGTGATAAGGCGAGAAATGAGGATATTCGTATTAAGATAGGCGTAGTCCCTATAGAAGAGAAGATGAGAGAAAATCACCTACGATAGTTTGGTCATATGCGACGTAAACCTACAGATACACCAGTCCGTCGAGTAGATGGTATCAAATTAGGACAAATTGAAAGAGCGCAGTGGAAACTGAAGAAAATATCGATGGAGGTGATGCGACAAGATATAAAGGCTAAAGGTTCTAATGAAGGCATATTACTCGATAGGAATGCGTGAAGAAAGCTAATCTATGTGCCCGATCCGGCGTAATTCTCTTTTGGATCATGTAGCCTACCCCAAATACTTGGGACAAATGACTTAGTTGTTGTTGTTGTTGCATATTCAAACCCAAAGAGGCATCTGATTTAAGTTTTTGATTAACAAAATATTAAGTCAGAGTTGGGTTTTTGTTAGAGCAGGATTCTTAATGCTTATCGGTTTTCATATTCGGATATACAAAGAAGTAATATTTTATCGCTGCTCATGGAGTTCAGACGATTTCTGTTCTACAATATCGAATTTTGATTGGATATCATAAAATAAAACTATAACTATACATAGATCTAATAATACAATTAGGGGTACGAAGTAAATGTAAAGGAAAGAATTCATTAGTTTTTTTTTTTTTTTTTTAAATTCCCAACAAATCCCTTTCCATTAAGTAACAATATGGATCCTACATGAATGCTCCTTGCAAGCGCAACCCACCGATCTCCTAACTGATTGTTTAACATCTTATGTTAAGAATATGATACTTCAAAGATAGTTATTTGATATTTTTTAAGTTGAGAGGTTTTAAGGGGATATTAGAATAATTAGCCGGCACAAATTTTAAATAAGAGACAAACTCCTCATTGCCCGCTATTACTTTTTATTAAATCTGGTGTGACCAACGTGTTCACTTTTTTTTGCCAATGTAAAACACTAATGAAGAAAGGAGAGTTGTCATTAGAGTTTGTAAGAGTGAGACAAGTTTAGCCAACTAATTGTACTCTCTCTCTCTCTCTCTCTCTCTCTCTCTCTCACACACACACACACACACTCTACATAAAATAAATAAAAATAAAAATAAAAACCCTGGAAACCCTAAATGGACCGACTCCCCCCTCACCTCTTTTTGTTCCTCTGGCTGGAGCTTTCTCTCCTTTAGTTGTGAGAGTGTGCTAGAAAGAATTTCATGAGACAAAATTTGAGATCCAGAGATGATAGTGGCAAGAGTTACTTTTACATCTTTATCTTCGCAGTTAAGAGAAAATGAACATGAGATTTTGTTTGATCTCAATTATTGAGGGGGATAGCTAGTAATCTTAATCATCTTGAGTTTCCCTCAGAATAATGAAGTGGCGGGGGAGTTTTCACCATCTATTTCTTAATACATTAAAAAAGAGTGAAAAAAAGCTATGTTGCCGAATTTAATTAGTTGTGATCAGATTGTTGTACCCAAGAGTTCAATTTGTGGCTAAAATAAATCAAATTTTAACCTTTTTTCCACATGCTGGCGAGGATAACACTGTACCAATGCACTTTACTCCATTTGTTCGGTTCTTTAACCCCGAGACAACTGATTCAGCGCACCACTTTTGACCTATGTAGTGGACATTTTTCATCCTCCATCGAGATCACAACATGTGTCTCGTGATAGAGAGGCACTTTGAGAAATCAACAGTTATTCCATCAAAGCAGATTCATATCTACACATGGGAGTCTGTTACGTCCCTAAAATGAAGCAAGCGGTTATGGATAGATGTGCATTTCCCTGCATGATATCCCTACTAACCAATATTCAATTCAGGCGGTTGCGAAGATCCAACACATTCAAATCTTGTAGTTACAATCATCCAGGATACTTGCATCCCTGACATCACCTACCAAAGATATAAATACCTCATCTTCTTCAACAAGAGGGGTCCAGGGTTTTTGAGAGCATCCTAGCACTGAAACTCTAGCGATCAATTCTTGTAACCTGAAAATTATGTGAAATTTCCTCCTCCTCTCTGTGATATTTACCAATTAAGGGTTTCCACGTAAAATCCTTCGTATCTCTCTCTTTTCTGTGTTGTACATTATCTACATTTACATACACCCATCTTCCCAATCTTGCCTGTGGTGAGAATCGATCGTCCAACCCCTCTGTGGCGTAAAATCTCCACCACAAATTGGTGCTTTTATTGATATCTCTTTAGTAAAACACTTAGAGTTCCCTCCCTCGCCAAACACTTCTCAATAAAAACCTTTCTCAAACAGCCTCACCAACGCGATGGGCCTTCCAAAGAAGGCCTTCTCACCGACTATTGTTTTGTCTGCTGTCTCCAAAGGCAAGAAGATCGACAACGGAGGCACGGGTTCTGCCGATCACCATCCTCGTAACCCCAACATTGTTCTCCAACCAGTTAAGGAGGAGCACTCGAGCCATCATATTGGAATGGGTAGTCGACGTGTATGAATCTCGGCTAGCTACTAACAAGTCCTTCAGATCCTAGCCCGCCTACAAAAGTGGCTAAACGAGCAAGGAACGGAGACGGCCCGTGAGTGCAAGAAAGCTGCCCCGGAGAGGGATGTCGTTGTGCATGTCCATAACTAGCTGCTTATTCAAATTGAGATGCTTAGAAGAGCACAAGCGAGGGGCTCAGATGAGGAGGAATCCCGCGCTTTTTCCTCACAGCCACGCGCAACATATACTACCCACACGGGGGCAGCTGGAGGCATCGAAGGTCTGCATCCCCACGTCGTGAGGAACACTAGAATGAGAGCGAGGCCCTAAGCCTGCGAAGACTCCTCGCATCGAGGATCTCATGGAGATGGTCCGGAAGTGGATCAACATAGACACGCCGCAACCTCGTAGTGTCCCAGGAGCCTCCATCCTGCGGATCTCTAGTTCTCTTCTTTCGGAGGAGATCACATCCCATTAGTTCCCAAAAGAAGTTCGTGATACTGAGCTTCTTACTGCACCAGAGTGACTGACCCCATCTAGATGGCTAACTTGCCCCATCACGGACTTGGTCTCATTCAACTCCGAATAGATTAACTTGCCCCATTGCGGACTCGATCTCTCTTCGGATGGCTAATTTACCCCATCTCGGACTTGGTCTCATTCAACTCCAGATGGACTAATTTGCCCCCATCGCAAACTCAAACTTGCTCCGAATGACTAACTTACCCAATCCCGGACTTGGTCTCTTTCAACTCTAGTTGGATTAACTTGCCCTATCGCGGACCCGATCTCGCTCTGGATGGCTAACTTGTCACAACCCGGACTTAGTCGCATTTAACTCCGGATGGATTAAGTTGCCCAATCGCAAACTCGATTTCGCTCCGGATGGCTAACTTACCTCATCCCAGACTTGGTCTCATTCAACTCCGGATAGATTAACTTGCCAAATCGCGGACTCAATCTCGCACCAGATGCTTAACTTGCCCCATCCCAGACTTGGTCTCAATCAACTCCTGATGGATTAACTAGCTCCATCGCGGTCTCGAACACACCGCAGATGAACTAAATGTTGCCCAACATGCATACTATACATCACTCCAAAACTTGAACCGAATCTCTGGAGTTCATACTCTGCTCTACAGATTTTTTGTTCCAGGAGCTTCGCCCTTTTCAATTCCCTACGACCTGACCGCACAAGTGACTCACATAATAACTCTGTGTAGGTTGAAAAAATCATCAAGGTAATGATTGGGCTCTGCAACATGACATTATATACTCCGAGTGGGATTAACCTACCCCCATTGTGGGCCTGCCAAGTTCCATGACAGGCCGAAGATGGTGAAATCAACACGAGACCAGAAAAATGATAGTCGGTTCAACTCCTTTGACTTCTCGTCTATAAGCTCCAGGAAGTGGAAGAGTGGTTGAGTATCTGTAGTGGACATTTTTCAGCCTCCCTCGAGATCAGAACACGTGTCTCGTGATAGAGAGGCATTTTATATATCAACAGTTATTACATCAAAGCAGATCCATATCTACACATAGGAGTTAGTTATGACCTTAGAATGAAGCAGGTGGTTATGGATAGATACAGATTTCTCTGCATGAGATCCCAATTAACTAATATTAATCCATGTGGTTACAAAGATTCAGCACATTCAAATCTTATCGTTACAACCATCCATGATACTCGCATCCACGACATTACCTACCAAAGATATAAATACCTCATCTTCTCCAACGAGAAGGGGGACTGGGTTTTTTGAGGGCAACGCAACACTGAGACTCCGGTGAACAATTCCTATAATTCCTGTCATCTGCGAATTATAGTGGAATTTTCTACTCCCCATGGCTTTTTCATTTAAGGATTTTCACATAAAATCCTGTGTCTCTCTTTTTTGTGTTGTATATTATCTACATTTATACACACTCAACTTTTCATTCTCACTTGTGAGGATTGATCGTCCAATCCCTTATGGCGAAAAATCTCCACCACAACCTAACAACTGATGTGTGTACATGAGAGCTAATTCTAAGAGCTATAGCTATAAGCCATTGTCACTATAATCGACACAGACCTCACACTGCTCACAGCTCTTATCTGTTTTCGGTAGAATGACATGCAGGTAAGGAATGAAGAATGACATAATAACCATACATAAAAAACATGAGAATTGGTTTAATTCCATCCAAATCAAGGGCCCCATCTGACTGTACAAATCTCAATTTTGGAGGGTTCCTCCTATAATTATTGCAAGTACGGCATCATTATGTGGCCCCCGGCCCTGATGTGACATAATAATACATGCACTGCATTGTGTTTACATGTGCAAGTGGATTCGGGATATTCAAACTTGATCCGATTCAATTATTTTCTAATAAATATTCAAAATCATATTAATAAGTTTTAACGCATAGATTTTTTTCACGAGAAGTCTCAAGTTTAAGAGTGAATATACCTCAACTGCTGTTGAATGCATACTAGTTTTCTTGTTTCATATCTCAGTTACCTACTCAATGCATGATTAATTTTAGTAATACACTTTCTTTGTCCCATAAATTATAATTTCCTTTTATTCTTTTTTCTATCATTTGTTTGCCCAAAAATACAGTTACATAGGGTCATAAACTATGTAGTAAATACATGTGATGAATAATGTTCTTGATTTCTTGGTCAAATCAACCTCGACGGTGGACTATACACGATCACAATCATAAGGATTAATGTTGAGGTTAAGCTTTGATTGTTGGATGTGATGGGAGAGCTATAGGTGTTTGTTGAGAGTTATTTGAAACTGCCACCAAGAATCCGCCCATCTATAAACTCTGTTAGGTGTAAAATTGAATAGGAGACAAACCTTAATTGTTGGCCGTTCGTACTTTTTATGAATACGTGACCAACTTGTTTATTCTATAGGGAAGGATCTAAATATATAATTGATAAGAGTTTTTTAACTCTTGTTTGAGATAACTCAGAGATTTGGAGGTCAACAAGACCAACACAGCAAAGCAAAGCATCGCGTAAAGCATCAGGTCCGATTGACTGATGTGCACAATAGAAACAAGAAGAGGGCAGTTGACCGCCCAGCCGACCGACCCGTAACCTGAAAAGATGAAAAAGCATGATCACTTGTAACTTGGTTTTTGGAGCGCAGAGCAAATTAACCTAGCGATCGACCGCGGGTCGACCGCAAGTCAGTTCTGGCAGTTTTCTAATTGTTTTTTGATTCATTTTCAATTCTTTTTCAGAAGTTTTGGTTTCTTTTTCTATGAAAATTCTCTCACCATATATTGAGGGGTATTGATTGAGGCAAAACCTGCACACAAAAAATACGAGATTATAGAACTTAAGAACGAAATGTGGAAGTGCTCAATTCTTCCACTATAGCAAGTGGCTATGCGGGTCGTGATCCACAAGAAGGGTTTGCGATGGAAGCTTTTACAGTTTTATTGAAATCGTTATCAAAACTAAGCAAAGGTTCTTCTCTGTTTTTAAAGTTAAGAAAAAGAAAAAGAAAGTTATAGTTAAAGTTAGAGAGAAAGCGAGAGATGAAGAAGGTGGAAAAAATCAAAACATAATGAAGCGAATATATACAAATGAAGTGGAGGAAAAGATCGAAAACGATTGGGAAGAAGTGGTGAAAGAAATCGTGTTGGTGATCTATACTATAGCGATAAAAGTAAAGAAAGAAAGTTAAGAATTACTTACCTAGTTTGGTAATGACTTACTTGGAAACCTTTTTGCAAGTTCTACCTTTGTGCTTCGGAGGCGTTCAACGCATAGATCATAAACTCGAACTCGGTCCCCGTGCACATTATATCGTCAAGTATAAGAAGAACGAAGTGATGCGAGCTTGGAAGAGGAGAACGTCTTCATGAACTATCGCTGGCTCTCACGTAGCATCGGTGTACTTGCTTTAGAGTTCACTTGTAGACTCAACACATACAACCAAGGTGAAGTAGAAAAGGAAAACGAAAAGCAAAACAAATGTAAAGGAAAGTAAAGAAACGAACACAAAGAAAAGTTTACCTTTATTGCTTACTGAGACAATGAAAGAAAGGAGGAGGAGTACATCGGTGTCACTCTCAACATCAGCCTCTCTCTCTTACTTACATGAATCATCTTCTAACCTAAGCCTACATAAAAAGAAAAACCTAAACCTAGAAATGAAAAGCTTGGCTAAGTCCTATCTCTGCATTGGCCTTCACTTTTGCCTTTGAGTGCAGGTATTTATAGGAGAAATGGAGAGGGTAGAGGTGATATTCAGTTCTGATCTGCAGTTTGTTGGCGTGTTGATTGCTGAATATCACTTAACAACTGACAGAATTAGAAATAATTATCAACATAAGAGTTGTAGCTCTGTCAGTCTGTTTTCTGGATCATCTTGAATCATCAGAATTGAGATTCTGTAGCAAAAGTTATGATTCGAATACTAAAATATATCCAGTCAGAATCTGAATCAAACTTGCTTGATCTTTGCTTCAACCGATCGATTCTGAGAGGATTCTTCTCAACCAGTTTTCAACTTCTTGATTTTGCCCTATTTACTGAGTGTGAATTAATTCTGATTTAATTCAGAATTTTGGTGGGCTTTGGGCTCATTTCTCTTCATCTCCTTAAAGAATGGGCCTGCAAATAAATTAAGCAATTAATTAGGACAATACAAGCTTTTATTCTAAAATAAGTATGGAAATATGATATTAAATATGCAACATTAGCGACCAATCACACCCCCATACCTATCTTTTGCTCATCCTCGAGCAAAACAACTAAACTATATTAAGGATTATTAGACCACTTTCGCAGGTCGCGCGATTGCACTGAGCATGTGCAACAAGCCGTTAAACCTCTAGGTTCTCCCTAGAGGACGAGTTTTGTCTCGTGAGGGTTTTCAGCGGATTGCACCCACAAAATCCATAAAGAAAGGGAAATAAAGAGTTAGTATTTTCGAAAAGCATTTTGAAAGAGAAAAATATTTGAAATATGATTGTAAGATCTAAGCAATCTATAAGTTATAGGAAAACCGAATCTTTCATTCCTAAACTTAGTCTCTATTCAAAAATTTGTTATCAATCAAAGTAAGGAGTCAAATTGTACTTCTCATCTAGTCTATTACTTTACCCTAAGTCATATGCACCTTGTGACTGTGAAAATTTTGACTAAGGGTTCATTAACTCTAACTCTTATGCCTTATTTATTTATATATATACTTTTTTTTTTGTGGTATTATTCCTTAGTTCTATTAGGCTTTCTAATCTGCCCATGTAACGAGCCTCTAATCGATGACTCCCAAACCAAACGGTCTTAGGGCACCAGGTGAGAAGACACCCCTAGGACTTAAGGACTCGAGCAGACAAGGCCACAAAGCTAAGGATTTTATTATATGAACCTCTTTTAGGCGTGAATACTCATGCTTTATTAGGCACAGATACCCAGCTTAATCAGAGGATCTAATCATCTTTCGCATAAATACTAAGGCTTGCTTAGGCCAAAGCACCTAGCTAATCAATAATTAGACTTATTCATTTTTTTTTCAAACTTATCTAATTATCTTTCGCATAAATACTAAGGCTTGCTTAGGCCAAAGCACCTAGCTAATCAATAATTAGACTTATTTATTTTTATATATATATATATTTTTTATAAGGCATAAGAATCTTTGTTTTTGAATCCTAAGTGTGTAAGTGTATGAAGTATGCATATTTCATCAAGGTAAAGATCAAGACTAAATTACTTTGACAAATTATCTTCCTAACCCTAAAAATCAAACAAATTATCTTATTTTGACCAAGTATAAGAAATCCTAATTTGGATTTTCCTATTCCTTAAAATTAACTTAATTTCTTACAAAAATAAGTCAAAATATTGTTTCTATTTTAAAAAAGTTTTTTAAAAGTAAAGAAAAATGTCAATTTTTTTTTATTATTTTTTTTAAAGAAAAAGAAAAGTTATGTTAGACCCTCCCCCACACCTATCTCATGCATTGTCCTCAATGTATGAATTAATGCATAGATGCATGAAAAAGAAGAAAGGGAAGGAAAAGGTTACCTTAAGGTGGTGGTTCCGGTGGTGGTCTGATTGGTCCACGAAACATGGCCCAATCCACTTTTCTTGGGTCTCGAAGGAACCCACCAGCACTATCTTTAATATGACCCAATAAAAAGATAAATCCATTAAGGATTTTTATTAAATATTTGACCCCATCTAATTTCCATATTCCATAACTAATTTCGGAGTCAAATTTGTCAACCACCTCGTCCCAGAATGGAGTATGAAATGATAGAACTGTTGACTTGGACTCAGGAAGGACAGGAACTAATACCGACTCAGGAAGGTGACTTAAGTCAAGTAAAGGTTCAGGAGTCGAAATAGGTTCATTGTTTTGATGAAAAGATGAAGAATTGTCTTGGAAGTGGTAGTGAAATTGTGAGTCCATCAGATTTTGGGATTTGTGTTTGGACTCACGCATACTCATTTCCAAAATTGATGGTTTCTTATTTTGGACAGGTGGAACTGAGTATGACTCTTGAAAATATTGTGGACTAGGTGGAGAAGGAGGACAAGGTGGTTGGAAATTATGCTCGGGGGAGGTGAATCCCCACTGACTCGGTGAAGAGTTGAAGTCATTATGGAAATTATAGTTATTAGATGGGGGGTATGGGTCATATTGATTCGGATAAGACCAATCCGGCACACTAGGTTGGTCAAAGTTATGATATGCCGGGTTGGTAATATCTGAAAATGAAGTCGGTGTGTAATATGGATTATTATTGTAGTTGAAAAAATTATTATTATAGTCCATATCACACAATAGAATACAAACAAAGAAAAACAAACAAATAAACAAAAAAAAAAAAAATTCTAGCCTAAGTTAGGGTAGACTTAGGACCTAGACGACTCCTAACTGGTTAGACTGTCCACGGGAGGTCTAATGTAGACTTTAACCACAAGCTAATCAGCCAGGTCAGGGTAAGGTTGGTGGGAGGTTTTCCGTCAAAAACGTTCCTTAATTAAATAACCACCAACCTTCGGGCTTTTGGCCCTCAATCCCTTTCCTAGACACTGATTTTGCAGGAGTTAGATTCCAACATTTTTCTCCCTTAGGATAATCTCCTAAATGAGTCCGAGATGTCCCTAGGGCCAACGTCTACTCAATTTTAGTTAGGCTTGGGTTAGTGAGTGCTTGGAATCTGATTTTTGGGCTAAGGAAGGGTGATTAAATTCCCACCTTATCTTGTTATGGGTTAGTGCCCTTAGAATTGATTCGTGTAAGTGTGCAAGATATAGGAAAGTAGCATTCAAAAGCAAAATCACCCAAGAATGTTTCCTAAACTATATGCTATGCATACATATCTTGCTCCAGCACTCTTCAACAGTAAAAGTAAATGAATTGAAAATACGCGTGCCTAAAATGCAAACGTCTAGTCAATTTTTAACTTTTGCAACAAACTTTTTACTGTTGATTATTAGCAGGTTTTTGTGATGGCATATAAGAAATAAATAATTGCAGCAAACTAGAATTTGCAAAGCTAGAAGCCCTGCAAAAACCTGTTAGTAGTCAACTCTTTATTGCCGCGGATCCGCGGCTTTTGCTGTGGAAACACGGCAATGCAGAGGGCAATGGGTCTCTGCTTTCTAGAGCAGAGGCCCAATACCACTTGTATGTCACTGCAAACTTATTTTCCTACTTTGCGTGCCCTTTAACCTGCAATAGAGAAGAAAATTCGTTTAGTTCTAGAAAAGATTCAAAAAAAAAATTCAGATTTCAATAAAAACCGTTTTACCCTCCCCGACAACGGCGCCAAAATTTTGATTGAGGCAAAACCTGCACACAAAAAATACGAGATTATAGAACTTAAGAACGAAATGTGGAAGTGCTCAATTCTTCCGCTATAGCAAGTGGCTATGCGGGTCGTGATCCACAAGGAGGGTTTGCGATGGAAGCTTTTACAGTTTTATTGAAATCGTTATCAAAACTAAGCAAAGGTTCTTCTCTGTTTTTAAAGTTAAGAAAAAGAAAAAGAAAGTTATAGTTAAAGTTAGAGAGAAAGCGAGAGATGAAGAAGGTGGAAAAAATCAAAACATAATGAAGCGAATATATACAAATGAAGTGGAGGAAAAGATCGAAAACGATTGGGAAGAAGTGGTGAAAGAAATCGTGTTGGTGATCTATACTATAGCGATAAAAGTAAAGAAAGAAAGTTAAGAATTACTTACCTAGTTTGGTGATGACTTACTTGGAAACCTTTTTGCAAGTTCTACCTTTGTGCTTCGGAGGCATTCAACGCATAGATCATAAACTCGAACTCGGTCCCCGTGCACATTATATCGTCAAGCATAAGAAGAACGAAGTGATGCGAGCTTGGAAGAGGAGAACGTCTTCATGAACTATCGCTGGCTCTCACGTAGCATCGGTGTACTTGCTTTAGAGTTCACTTGTAGACTCAACACATACAACCAAGGTGAAGTAGAAAAGGAAAACGAAAAGCAAAACAAATGTAAAGGAAAGTAAAGAAACGAACACAAAGAAAAGTTTACCTTTATTGCTTACTGAGACAATGAAAGAAAGGAGGAGGAGTACATCGGTGTCACTCTCAACATCAGCCTCTCTCTCTTACTTACATGAATCATCTTCTAACCTAAGCCTACATACAAGTTACATAAAAAAGAAAAACCTAAACCTAGAAATGAAAAGCTTGGCTAAGTCCTATCTCTGCATTGGCCTTCACTTTTGCCTTTGAGTGCAGGTATTTATAGGAGAAATGGAGAGGGTAGAGGTGGATATTCAGTTCTGATCTGCAGTTTGTTGGCGTGTTGATTGCTGAAATCACTTAACAACTGACAGAATTAGAAATAATTATCAACATAAGAGTTGTAGCTCTGTCAGTCTATTTTCTGGATCATCTTGAATCATCAGAATTGAGATTCTGTAACAAAAGTTATGATTCGAATACTAAAATGTATCCAGTCAGAATCTGAATCAAACTTGCTTGATCTTTGCTTCAACCGATCGATTCTGAGAGGATTCTTCTCAACCAGTTTTCAACTTCTTGATTTTGCCCTGATTTACTGAGTGTGAATTAATTCTGATTTAATTCAGAATTTTGGTGGGCTTTGGGCTCATTTCTCTTCATCTCCTTAAAGAATGGGCCTGCAAATAAATTAAGCAATTAATTAGGACAATACAGGCTTTTATTCTAAAATAAGTATGAAAATATGATATTAAATATGCAACATTAGCGACCAATCAGGTATTGTACCCTATTTTGTGACATGTATTGGTGATTGATTAATAAGATCTCTCCCCCTTCTGCCCCAAGGATGTAGGTAATGTTAAATCTCGTGTTCTCTATTTTGTTCTTTGTTCTTGCCTATTGTGATTGCTATCGGCAACTCTGGTTATGGTTCTGAACTTTCATAGGACGCAACAAGTGGTATTAGAACTTTCCAGGTTTGTGGGGAGTTCATTTGGGTGGAGTAGATCATTTTCAAAAACCAGTCTAGGGTTTCATTTAGATGTAAAGTTTCGACCTTTATCTATTTGGATCTATTTTTATGATTAGTTTTTGCAGTTATGTTTGGTTCTCTGAAGAATATGGCCAAAGTTAATCAATCAGCAGTGAAGACTATTAGTATTCACCAATCGAAGATTGATGTGGTGAGGTTCGATAGCACGAACAAATTTGGTATGTGAAGATGCAAGGTGATGGATGCGCTGACCACATCAAATTTGAAAGATTCTCTTTTGTTTGAGAAAAAACCAGAGGATATCTCAGAAAGATTTATGACAAGATAAATCGGACAGCATGTGGCATCATCAGATCTTGTCTGACACAGGATCTGAAGCATCATGTGATGGCATAAACTTTCACAAGAAAGATTTGGGATCCTAAGGAGCAATTATTTGACAAAAAGCATTGAAAAATGCTTGCATTTCAAAAGGAGGCTTTACCGCTTCCAGTGGGGATTTTCATCAGTGAGCACATGAGCAAGTACACAAAGTTTCTTACAGACCTAGTTAATGTAGATGAAGTGATCAAAGACGAGGACAAGGCATTAGTCCTGTTGAGCTCTCTTCCAGATGACGATTATGAGACCTCCGTTCTCACTTTAATCAATGGTAAGTAATCCCTTAACTACAATGAGGTGTTGACTGCTCTTGTGAGTCATGATATAAGATGAAAGAACAAGAGTCCAATAGCATATCAGTAGAGGCACTAACTCTAAAATGAAGGAGTTCTAATCGAAAGGGTAAAGGTGATCGTGAATGAGCGAAGTCCAGGTCTGGTTTGGAGAAGAATCAGTGGGCTTTCTGCAAAAAAGTAGGACAATAAAAAGTTGATTGCTCGAAGCTCAAGCACAAGAAGAAGGATTTGAAGCCAAAAGCAAACATTTATAGGTGGATAGTTTAGATACTGACTCATCATTTGTTTCACCTACTATCATTACTCCTACATTTTGCTACTCAGATGTTTTTGAGTGGATATTAGATACGGGGGCTATCTACCATGTTTTCCCTAAAAGGGATTGATTCGCTAGCTTTGAGAAGGCAGATGAAGGTATAGTGCAGATAGGTGATAATTACACATGCAACATGGATGGGTAGGTACGGTCCTTATAAAGATGTTTAATGGGATGATGAGGAAGCTGAAAGATGTGAGATATATTCTATAGACAAAGAAGAATCTTATCTTAATTGGAACTTTGAAGGCATAAGGTCTAGAGTTTACTGGTAGAGACGGAGTTCCCAAGGTGCTTAAAGGATCTATGGCTATGTTGAAGGGTGTGAGGCACAACAACCTCTATTACTTTAAGGGTAATATTGTTAAAGGGCAACTGGTAACTTCAGTTGGTATAAATGATGATTCAACCAGGCTATGGCATTTGAGACTGGGACACACATGTGAGAAGTATTTGCAAGATCTTGCCAAGTAAAGACTGTTGAAGGGTGTCAAGACCTGGAAGTTGGAGTTCTGTGAACACTGCGTCATTGGCAAAAATACCAACATGAAGTTTGGCACTGCTATTCATCGTACTGAGGGAATTCTTGACTACGTTCATATGGACATTTGGAGATCTACCAAGACGGTACCACTTGGAGGTATGCATTACTTTGTATCATTCATTCATGATTTTTCTAGGCGTTGTTGGGTGTATACCATGAGACACAAAGGAGAAGTCCTACATTTGTTTGTGGAGTGGAAGAAGCATATGGAGAATACACATGAAGGAAAATCAAGGCACTCAGTTCAGATAATGGTGGTTAGTACACTAATGATCATTTTCTACAGCTATGTCGTGCGAGAGCATATAGAGGTACTTCATAGTTAGAAAAACACCGCAATAGAATGGAGTGGCCGAAAGAATGAATCGAACCTTATTGGAGAAGGTTCGATGTATGTTATCAAATTCTAGATTGTCAGGATCCTTTTCGGCCGACCTGTTGATGTATGCGTGCCTTCTCATCAATAAGTTGTCATCGTCTGCGGTAGAAGGTAAAACTCTCATAGAGATTTGGTTAGGAGAAGCTGCTCAAGACTACAATTCACTTAGGATATTTGAATGTCCTGCATATTACCACGTCAAGGAGGACAAGTTGGATCCTAAAGCAAAGAAATGCGTGTTTTGGGGGTTCAAAATAAATTTTACAGGCTACAATGTAGGTCACCTAGAGGGGGGTGAATAGGTGACAATCTAATTAAGGAATTAAAAATTGTTTACGCAAACTAAAACTATTATACTAAATGATTGCACACATTTGTTGCATTATTCTTTATTACATTTCACATTTATCATGTAATAAATCTGCTAAATTCCTTATCTTAAATGTCTATTTTGCAGAAGATAATCATGGGGAGAAAGAGGATAAAATCAAATAAATATCAGTTAAATTCAGATTTAACTAGATTTATTTGGTTAGAGGAGGATGATCCCAAATCCAGTTGGTAAAATTCAGTTTTTGGTGAATTAGATGGTTAAAGCTAAAGATCAACCGAGGATAACGTTAAACACAGAGTCCAAATCCAAAGGGATAAATGGATGAGAGAAGATCAATGGATGAGATGAAGCAATTCAGACTCAGATTCTGGCTGGATATATTTTAGTATTTGAATCATAACTTTCGTTACCAGAACTCAAATCTGATGATTCAAGATGATCCAAAAATAGGACTTAAAGGGCTACAACTCTTAAGTTGATCATTATTTCTAATTCTATCATTTGATAAGCGATATTTAGCAATCAATACGCCACTAAACTACAGATCAGAACTAATTATCCACATCAAATCAAGTTTGGAGATAAGGGGAGTTCAGAAATTGCCAGCTTTACTTATCTTCATACTCCTCTACCCTCTGCATTTCTCCTATAAATACCTGCACTCAAAGGCAAAAGGGACGACCAAGCAGAGAGTAGAACTTAGGCTAATTTGTAGTTTGTAACTTTGGTTTTTAGTTTTCTTTCATGTAATTTTTATTTTCTTTATGTAACTGAGAGGAGATGATACTTTCATGGAGAAATGAGAGCAAGCTTGTACTGCAGGTGACATCGGTGTAAGTGATCTCTTCTTCCATTGTTATGTGAATTTAATCAAAGTTACTTTTCTTTTTTACTCTTGTTTTCGTTTACTCTCCTCTAATGTGTTGCAATCCAAGTGAATATGTTAGCATCAAGACTGCTTCGCCATTGCAAGTGCCCTTGATGGCTTATTGTGATGAACAACCATTCTCTTGCTAGTATAACTTGCCCTTTTATTCTTAGTGTAGATCGGGAATGGGGAAGATCCTACACGCCATGCTTGATCGCCTTCAAAGACAAGGTAAGTCGTAGCTACGAATCCAAGGTATATGAGCACAAAAGGGTAAGTAACTTTTAGTTTCTTTCTTTTCTTTTAATTCTTTAGTTTAGAATACCACAATCTACCACTTCTTTCATCACTCATTTCAATTTCTTTGTAGATGTCTATTTTCTATTTTTCTCCACCTTCTCATTCTATCACTTTCTTCCTAAATTGACTTTAACTCTTTTTCATTTTCTTTTTAAGAACTAAAGAAGAACTTTAACCATACTTTGTCTCTTAAAAGAAGACTTACTAAAAAGCTTCCATCGCTAGTCCCTCCTTGTGGATCACGACCCGCATAGCCACTTGTTATAGCGGTAGAATTGAGCACCTTGCACTACTGTTTTAAAAGTTCTGAAATTCTGTATTTGTATGCAGGTTCAATCTCAATCAAATTTTGGCGCCGTTGCCGGGGAGGGACGGTAAGTAATTCTCTTTAAAGTATACATTTTTGGTTAACTTTCTTCTTTGTTTTTTTGTATAGATTTAACAACAAGGAATTCTTGCTGCAGTGGACACATAAGTGGCCTTGGACTCTGCTCAAGAAAGCAGAGCCAAGAAGCCCTCAAATTTGCTATAGTTCTGTGACAATCTGAGTGAACTACTAACCTATATTTTCTGCAGGTTGGCTGAATTGCGTAGTTTAAATATCTGTAGCATTTATTTTCTTATTTGTCTCACTGTATTTACTTTCTAACCTCAACAGTAAAATGATGATTGTAAATGCTAAAAAATGTTTAGACTTTGCATTTAGGCACGTGTCTATTTCATTACATTTTCTATTTATTGTTGAAGAGTGCTGGAGCAAAGGTACGTGTGCATAGCATCTAGTATAAGAACACTTTTGATTGTTTACATTGCTTAAGTGTTGCTTTTCTTGTACACTACACTAAATTGATCTAAGGGCTTGTCCTATAAACAAGATAAGGTGGGGAAGTTATTACCCTCCCTTAGCCCACAAACAATCTCCTCACTCACTAACCCAAACCTAACTAAAACTGAGTAGACGTTGGCCTTAGGGACATCTCAGACTCAATTAGGAGATTATCCTAAGGGGGAAGGTGTTAGAATTTGACTCCTGCCAAATCAATGTTTAAGGAAAGGGATTGAGGGCCGAAAGCCCGAAGGTTGGTGGTTACTTAATTAAGGAACGTCTTTGATGGATAACCTCCCACCAATCTTGCCTTGACCTAGCTGATTAGCTTGTGGTCAAAGTCGCATTATACCTCCTATGGACAGTCTAACCAGTTAGGAGTCATCTAGGTCAAAGGTCTACCATAACTTAGGTTAGAATTTTTTTTTGCTTATTTATTTGTTTTTTTCTTTGTTTGTGTTTTATTGTGTGAAATGACTTATAACAACAATTTTTCCAATTTTAATGGTAATCCATATTACACACCAGCCTCTTTTTCGAATATTACTAACCCGGCATATCATAACTTTAACCAACCTAGTGTGCCGGATTGGTCTTATCCGAATCAATATAACCCATACCCCCAATCTTATAACTATAATTTCTAGAATAATTCAAACTCTTCAGAGAGTCAGTGGGGATTCACCTCCCCCGAGTCTAATTTTCAACCAACTTGTCCTCCTTATCCACCTTATCCACAATATTTTCAAGATTCATACTCAGTTCCACCAGTCTAAAATAGAAACCATCAATTTTGGAAATGAGTATGCGTGAGTCCAAAAAACAATCACAAAATCTGATGGACTCACAATTTTACCACCAATTTCAAAACAAAGCTTCATCTTTTGAAGACCAATCGCAACAAAACGATGAACCTATCAACTATGAAAAGATGCTTGAAGCCATGACTCAGGCTCAAAACGCTCGTAATCATGACATAGATATGGTGGTCCAAACTCTATGTTCTCACCGTTTGGCCTGTTCTGATGTCGTTAACCATTCTGTTAGAGCTGAAGAGTCATGTTGTTTTGGAAAACAAGGTTCCATTTCAGCACAATCATTTGAACTTACCCAAACTCCAAATTTTGAAAATGATATTGATAGTTTAGCAAGTTATTCCTTTCCTGAAATAGAACTTGAGAATGAATATGATCCTGAACCTCAACTTAGTGATTCAATTCTACTTCCTGATTCAATAATGACTCTGGTGTCTTCATCTGATTTCAATCTTTTTTCCGAGTCAACATTGGATCATGTGTCAATTCATCATGAAATTGAATCACCCATCTTTGATGATCATCATATTGAACTTGACCAATTTCACACTTTTGAAAGTCCTATTGACAAATTGGCAAGTTCTCATTTTTATGAAATTGAACTCAATGAGAAATGTGACCTAGATTCTCAAATTTGTGATCCAGTTCAAATACCCGAATCAATATTGACTCCTGTTTTGTTATCTGACTTGAGTAATATTTTAGAGTCAGTTTTAATTCCCACACTTGTCATTCTTGAACTTGAATCACCAAAATTAAGTCACATTCCATTGTGGGAAACTGAATGTGGATTTGAGTTTCAACTTCTTGATTTGGACCCACTTCCTGAGCCAATCTCGACTCCTGAACCTTTACTTGACTTAAGTCACTTTCCTGAGTCGGTATTAGTTTCAGTACTTTCTGAGTCCAAGTCAATCATTCTATCTTTTCACACTTCATTTTGGGACAAGGCGGTTGACAAAATTGACTCCGAAATTAATTATGAAATTTGAAAATTAGATGGGGTTAAATTTTTAATAAAAAAAGTTCATATATACATCATTTTAGTGGGTTATATAAAAGAGATTTCTGGTGGGTTCCTTCAAACTCCACGAAAAGTCGATTAAGCCGCATTTCGTGAACCAATCAGACCACCACCGGAACCACCACCTTAAGGTAATATTTCCTTCCCTTTCTTCTTTTTCATGCATCCATGCATTAATTCGTACATTGAGGACAATGCATGAGATAGGTGTGGGGGAGGGTTCTAACATAACTTAGGTTTTTTTTTTATTAAAAAAAATTTAACATTTTCTTTACTTTTAAAAACTTTTTGAAAATAGAAACAATATTTTGACATATTTTTTGTAAGAAATTAAGTCAATTTTAAGGAATAAGAAAATCATAATTAGGATTTCTTAAACTTGGTCAAAATAAGATTATTTGTTTGATTTTTAGGGTTAGGAAGATAATTTGTCAAAGTAATTTAGTCTTGATCTTTACCTTGATGAAATATGCACACTTCATACACTTACACACTTAGGGTTCAAAAACAAAGATTCTTATGCCTTATATATATAAAAAAAAGAAAAAGAAAAAAATATATCTATGAAGATGAACAAATCTAATTATTGATTAGCTAAGTACTTTGGCCTAAGCAAGCCTTAGTATTTATGCGAAAGATGATTAGATAAGTTTGAGAAAAAATATATATATAAAAATCCTCTGATTAAGTTGGGTGTTGGTGCCTAATAAAGCATAAGTATTCACGCCTAAAAGGGGTTTATATAATAAAATTCTTAGTTTTGTGGCCTTATTTGCTCGAGTCCTTAAGTCCTTGGGGTGTTTTCTCACCCGGTGCCCTAAGACCGTTTGTTTGGGAGTCATCGATTAAAGGCTCATTACATGGGCAGATTAGAAAGCCTAATAGAACTAAGGAATAATACCACAATATATATATATATATATATATATATATATATATAAGGCATAAGAGTTAGAGTTAATGAACCCTTAGTCAAAATTTTCACGGTCACAAGGTGCATATGACTTTGGGTAAAGTAATAGACTAGATGAGAAGTACAATTTGACTCCTTACTTTGATTGATAACAAATTTTTGAATAGAGACTATGTTTAGGAATGAAAAATTCAGTTTTCCTATAACTTATAGATTACTTAAATCTTACAATTATATTTCAAATATTTTTCTCTTTCAAAATGCTTTTCGAAAATACTAACTCTTTATTTCTCTATTTTTTTGGATTTTGTGGGTGTAATCCACTGAAAACCCTCACGAGACAAAACTCATTCTCTAGGGGTAACCTAGAGGTTTAACGGCTTGTTGCACAAGCTCAGTGCAATCACGTGACCTGCGAAAGTGGTCTAATAATCTTTGGTTTAGTTTTGTTGCTTTGCTCGAGGACGAGCAAAAGATAGTGAAAAACACCTAGAGGGGGGTGAATAGGTGTGAATGCTAATCTAATGATCTTTTTAAACTTTAATTAAATGAGTGATGCAACGATCTCTCAAAACACGACTAAGAGCCGAATACCCCTTGCGAGGTTCAGAACTCCTTCCTCCCAATTCCCCTAGATATGGGTTAGAGGTGCGCAATGCAACCGTGTTGTATTGAGGTGTGATCGATCAATGCCAAGTATGATGATGAAAAATGAAATGCACACAATGTAACACAACAAGTATAGCAATAAAGTAAACAAGACAAGATTGCACAAGTAGAGGGTTAGTTCTCAAGCAAATAATTCAAGACAATATAAAGCAAGAGAAATTGAAAGTAAGAATAACGCAAAGGCAATCGCAAACAAGATGATTTGTTTCGAGGTTCGAGCACACTTGCTCTAGTCCCCGCCTTCACCTCCGTGAAGGGTTTCCACTATCCATCGAGGATGCCTTTACAATTGGTCTACCGAAGACCGAGCACCGAGCTCCACCAAGTACAAAGGACCTCTACCGAAGAGGTTGCTCCACAAGGAAAGGATTACAAGAACCAAGTGATCACAACAAGATCACTACACTATTTCTCAAACTCTTTTACAAACACTCTCACTTCAATTACAACTTCACTATAGAATGAGTATAGGATGTTTGGCTCTATGAAGTGTGGTGAGAAAAACTTCAGTTGTAGAGTGATATTAGCAATCAAACACAACTGAAAAACTAGCTCAAAAAGAATTGAAATGAAAGCTCTAAACTCTTTTCTTTTCTCTTTTGAAAACAATGCAAACTTGAGGATTTTTCTAAGTGATATGCAAGAGAGACTTCTCCTCTATTTATAGGCTTAAAAATAGGTTAAAAACAATTTCTTTTTGTCTTATTTTCTCTGAAAAAGCTCCCCAAAAAAATCTCCAAAAATCTGTTAAAGCTGAAACAAAAAACAGTTTTTCAGAACTGCCCAAAGAGGAAAGAGCCGTTGCTAAGTTGCAGGCTTGGCGGTCGACCGGTCCGGTCGACCGCCAGCCTAGCTGGAAGTAGCCGTTGGCTCCCGGTCGACCGGTCTGGTCGACCGACCCAAAAGGAGGAAACACAGTTTCCTTCTTCCGGTCGACCGGTCCGGTCGACCGAAAATTCCCGAGAGCAGAATGCTCTCCGTCGGTCGACCGGTCCGGTCGACCGACGGACATGCACAAACAGTGCATGTCCAGACACATCGCCGGTCGACCGGGCCGGTCGACCGATGTTGCCTGAAACTGAAAAACTGGGCTGTTTTGAGTTAGAAAAATTTTGATAAATATTTTAAAAATACATATAGCTAAGTATTATGCAGAAAATAGTTTATACACATGTTTTAAACAAGTTTTTCAAGATATAAAGCTTTGGTACATGTATATATAAACTAAGGCATAAAACTTAGAAATAACCATTTTCAAAACATAGGAAATACATGAAACAAGTGTGTGTGCAAATCCTAGAGCCAAATTTCCTATATTCAAACTTTAACATTCTAAACTTACAAACTTCTAAAAGACTTCAAAGCAATGCTTCAAGATGGGCTATCTTCACTTGATCTTCAATTTTGCATCTTGAGCCCAATAGGAGTTGACTTGAGTCCAAAACCTTGTATTTGTGAGAGAAGACTTCTAGTATGAATAGAAATCTGAAAACACACTTAAACAACAAATGTTATTAGTACAAATAACTAATATGTTTTGTAATCATCAAAATACACTAAACAAGGGTGATTGTAACCTTGGGCAACAATCTCCCCCTTTTTGATGATGACAAAACATATAAGTTATTGAAACAAATAAAGGAGGAAAAGCTTGGAAAGCTCCCCCTCAAACAATGCTATGTATTTATCATGAATATGAAAAGCTATGTAAGCTTACATAAAGCATTTAACAAACAATAGTTTTTTTCTTCATGTCCAAAAACTCAAATAAACACAAACTTTCTTTTTCTTCATGAAATGAAACTCAAATAGTATCAAACTTAGAAAGTTTAAACTTAAACACTTATTTTCCAAATATCAACAAACTTATTCTCCCCCTTTTTGTCATACATCAAAAAGGGTTAAAACAAAACAATTGAAAAACAATTTTTAATTTTAAGAATCCATAATACAAACATTCAACTCACCACAAATAAATGAAAATCTAGCATAGTCTAAAGGTTTAGTAAAAATATCGGCAAGTTGAAAATCGGTAGAAACATAATCAATATCAATATCACCTTTCTCATAATGATCTCTAAGAAAGTGATACCTAATGTCAATGTGTTTGGTTTTACTATGTTGATTTGCATTCTTTGTCATGTGAATAGTACTAGTATTATCACAAAATATTTTAACATGATCAAAGTGTAAATCATAGTCAAGGAGAGTATGTTTCATCCAAAGAACTTGTGCACAACAAGCTCCGGCTGCAACATACTCCGCCTCGGCGGTTGATAGGGCTACCGAATTTTGCTTTTTGGAAGACCAAGATACAAGACAATTACCTAAGAATTGACATGTTCCACTTGTGCTCTTCCTATCTACCCTACAACCCGCATAGTCGGCATCCGAAAAACTCTTCATTTCAAATAATCCGATTTTAGGATACCATAAACCCATTTCAATAGTGCCCTTAAGGTATCTAATTATGCGTTTAACCGCAATTATGTGAGATTCTTTAGGACAAGATTGAAAACGTGCACAAAGACAAACGGAAAACATAATATCCGGCCTACTAGCCGTCAAATAAAGAAAGCTACCAATCATGCTACGGTATAATTTAATGTCTACACTTTTACCTTGTTCATCCTTGTCAAGCTTTGTAGTTGTCGCCATGGGAGTTTTGCTTACTCTTGATCCTTCAAGCCCAAACCTTTTGATTAGTTCCTTTGTGTACTTGGCTTGATTGATGAAGATCCCATCCTTCCTTTGCTTGATTTGGAGTCCAAGAAAATAGTTGAGCTCCCCCATCATAGACATTTCAAATTCATCCTTCATGCATGATTCAAAAGCTTTGCAAAGAGATTCATTAGTAGAACCAAAAATAATATCATCCACATAAATTTGCACAATAAGAATATCTTTTTCTACATGTTTTGTAAACAAGGTTGTATCAATTTTACCTTTCTTAAAACCATTTGAAGTCAAAAATGAAGAAAGTCTTTCATACCAAGCCCTAGGGGCTTGTTTTAAACCATAAAGAGCTTTATCTAATTTAAAAACAAAATCCGGATGTGTAGGATCAACAAACCCGGGGGGTTGTTCAACATACACCTCCTCTTCAATAAATCCATTTAGAAAAGCACTTTTAATATCCATTTGAAATAATTTGAAATCTTTATATGAGGCAAATGCTAGTGTCATCCGTATGGCTTCAAGCCGTGCTACGGGTGCAAAGGTTTCTTCAAAATCGATCCCTTCGATTTGAGTGTAACCTTGGGCAACTAACCTAGCCTTGTTTCTAACTACATTACCCGATTCATCCAACTTATTCTTAAAGATCCACTTAGTACCAATTGTTGGTCTATCGTGGGGCCTAGGAACAAGGTGCCAAACTTGGTTGCGCTCAAATTGATTGAGCTCCTCTTGCATGGCTAGCAACCAATATGAATCGGCCTCGGCTTCGAGGACATTTTTGGGTTCAATATGAGAAATGAATGCATAGTTACCACAAAAGTCATGAAGTCTAGAGCGAGTGGTTACCCCTTTTGATACTTCACCTATGACGAGGTCCTTGGGATGATGTGGATTGTATCTCCAATCCTTTGGTAGTGGTTGAGTAGGCTCCACCTCATGTGTTTGATTTTCATTCCCTTGTGCCTCTTCCACTTTAGCTTTGCTTCCTTCATCATCCTTTGGTTTGTCTCCCATAGTAGAAGCATCCTCCAAGGTCACTTTCTCCAAACCTTCATCCAATGCATCTATTTCTACAACATTCTTAACAAACTTGTTAGATTCCTCAAACTTAACATGAATAGACTCTTCAATAGTCAATGATGATCTAATGAAAACTCTATAAGCCTTACTAGTATTTGAGTAACCTACAAAAATAGCCTCATAAGATTTAGGATCAAATTTTCCCAAATTATCTTTTGTATTTAAAATAAAACATTTGCATCCAAAAATTTTGAAATAAGAAACATTTGGTTTTCTAGAAAAGTACATTTCAAAAGAAGTTTTAGTAGTATTTTTACACAAGAAAACGCGATTTGATATGTAGCATGATGTATTAACGGCCTCGGCCCACAAATAATGTGGTAGACCATATTCACTTAGCATTGTCCTAGCCATCTCTTGTAATGTTCTATTTTTCCGTTCAACTACTCCATTTTGTTGTGGAGTTCTAGGACAAGAAAGTTCATGCTTTATTCCATGTTCATCACAAAAAGTGGTAAAGGGTTGGTTAATGAATTCACCTCCTCTATCACTTCTTATTCTCAAAATCAAAGAATCTTTTTCTTTTTCTACTCTTTTCTTAAAAGTTTGAAAATAAGAAAATGCTTGGCTTTTATGTTCAAGAAAGAAAACCCAAGTAAACCTTGAAAAATCATCAACCAAAACATAAGCAAATCTATTCCCACTTAGACTTTTAGTTTGTGTAGGGCCAAATAGATCCATATGGATTAACTCCAAAGGACGTGATGTCATGATATCCTTAATTGACTTGAAAGAAGACTTAGTTTGTTTCCCAAATTGACATGCGTCACAAACTCGGTCCTTTTCAAAATTCAAGCAAGGAATACCTTTCACCATTTCCTTTGAATTTAATCTAGAAATATGATCAAAAGAAATATGCCCTAATCTCCTATGCCACAACCAAGAGTCATCATCGAGGGCTTTCAAACAAGTAATATTACAAGACATATTCAACATATCAATCATATAAACATTGCTTTCACGAAAACCGGAAAATACACAAACATTAGAAGTTCTATCAATTACTTTACAAGAAACATTATCAAAAACTACATCAAAACCTTTATCACAAAGTTGACTAACACTCAAGAGATTATGCTTGAGGCCATCAACTAAAACTACATTTTCAATTAAAGGAGAGGTGCCAAGTTTTACATTACCAATACCGATGATTTTACCCTTGGCGTCATCTCCGAAGGTGACGGTGCCACCTTCATGATATCTTGATAGGGTTGCAAAGTTGTTGATGTCCCAAGTCATGTGCCTTGAGCAACCGCTATCAAGATACCACAAACCTCTACGTCGTTGGGCTTTGGAAAGTACCTACATCATTTAAAACAATTGTTGACTTTGGTACCCAAACTTTCTTGGGTCCTTGAAAGTTAGTGTTACGAACCCAAACATTATGATGTGATGCACTTAGTCTATCATAACAAAAATTAGCTAAGTGTCCTTTCCGCCCACAATGTGAACATGAGTACACTTTTCTATACATGAAAGCATGATGTGTATGTGTAGTGTGAGCATGTTTTGGGGTTTTGCCATGTTGTTTAGGTTGTGTAGTATGAACATGAGCATGAGCATGAGCATTTTTCTTTGGGGCTTGTTTCTTAGGAAACATAGCCTCAATTTTCTTCTTGTTAAACTCACAATCTTTCAAAACAACACTTAAAGAATCTAATCTTTCCTTAAGCATAGAAACTTCATTTGAATCAATTAGTGGGGCCTTACCTTTGCAAGAAATCTTATATTTTTCAAAATCATTTTTGGTAGTGGCCAAAGTGGAAACCAACTCATCTTTTTCTTTTGTAAGAGTAAGAACTTGAAGACTTAAAGATTCATTTTCCTTTTTCATTTTAAGATACTTTTTCTTTAAGAAATCATAGTTTTGTGACAACTCAACAAAATCTTCTTCTAACACATCCATAGAAAGTTCATTATCATGAGAAGGGGAAGAGGTTACCTTGCTTGTGCCTTCATTAGCCATGAAGCACATGTTGGCGGTGTCTATTTCTTCCTCGGATTCGGTCTCCGAATCCCAAGTTGCCTTCATAGCCTTCTTCTTGTAAGGCTTCTTTGAAGTGGAGGGCTTAGCTTTGTCCGGACACTCCGCAACAATGTGTCCGGGCTTTTGGCAATTGAAACAAGTGATCTTTCTTTCTTCTTTGCCTCCTTGCCATCTTCTTCTACCTTGGTACTTCGCCTTGTTGTACATCCTCCGGACATTCTTAACAAGGAGTGAGAGCTCCTCATCATCTTCTTCTTCATCATCTTCATCGGAGTGTGTAGCTTGGCTCTTGAAGGCGATGATCTTCTTTTTGATAGGAGCCATATCCTCCCTTGCTTTCCTTTCCATCTCATGGGTTTTGAGGTTCCCAATGAGACCTATGAGCTCCATCTCTTCATTGTCGTTGAGTTCCTTCAAGGTTGTAGCTTTAACTTCCCATGAAGGAGGAAGAGCCTGGATGATCTTCCTTACTCTTTGATCATTGTTGATATCTTCACCTAAAGAAGAGAGTCCATTAGTAATCTTGGTAAATCTTGTAACCATATCATCTATGGTTTCATTTTCTTGCATGCTAAATGTTTCATATTGAGACCGAAGAAGGTCAATCTTAGCCTTCTTTACTTGTGAGGTCCCCTCATGAGTGACTATCAAGTGTGACCAAATCTCAAATGCGGATTTGCAATGTATAACCCTAGCTATGTCATCATCATTTAGGGCTTGAAGAAGTGCATAGTGAGCTTTGGCATTGGCATCGAATTCCTTAGTCTCTATTTCGGACCAAGTGGATTCGTCACCGGGGGGTACACTAAAGGACTTAGTCACGGCCTTTGCAACTCGGCTACCTAGAGATTGCAAAAACACGGTCATCTTAACTTTCCATATGGGAAAGTTAAGTCCATCAAACTTAGGAGGGGTCTTAATTCCATCGGCCATTTTTACTTATATGAATATGAATGAAATGATTAGCAAATTAGGATCTTCTCTAAGGTTGTTAAACCAAATCCTAGAGTCCAAGCTCTGATACCAATTGAAAAACACCTAGAGGGGGGGTGAATAGGTGTGAATGCTAATCTAATGATCTTTTTAAACTTTAATTAAATGAGTGATGCAACGATCTCTCAAAACACGACTAAGAGCCGAATACCCCTTGCGAGGTTCTGAACTCCTTCCTCCCAATTCCCCTAGATATGGGTTAGAGGTGCGCAATGCAACCGTGTTGTATTGAGGTGTGATCGATCAATGCCAAGTATGATGATGAAAAATGAAATGCACACAATGTAACACAACAAGTATAGCAAGTAAAGTAAACAAGATAAGATTGCACAAGTAGAGGGTTAGTTCTCAAGCAAATAATTCAAGACAATATAAAGCAAGAGAAATTGAAAGTAAGAATAACGCAAAGGCAATCGCAAACAAGATGATTTGTTTCGAGGTTCGAGCACACTTGCTCTAGTCCCCGCCTTCACCTCCGTGAAGGGTTTCCACTATCCACCGAGGATGCCTTTACAATTGGTCTACCGAAGACCGAGCATCGAGCTCCACCAAGTACAAAGGACCTCTACCGAAGAGGTTGCTCCACAAGGAAAGGATTACAAGAACCAAGTGATCACAACAAGATCACTACACTATTTCTCAAACTCTTTTACAAACACTCTCACTTCAATTACAACTTCACTATAGAATGAGTATAGGATGTTTGGCTCTATGAAGTGTGGTGAGAAAAACTTCAGTTGTAGAGTGATATTAGCAATCAAACACAACTGAAAAACTAGCTCAAAAAGAATTGAAATGAAAGCTCTAAACTCTTTTCTTTTCTCTTTTGAAAACAATGCAAACTTGAGGATTTTTCTAAGTGATATGCAAGAGAGACTTCTCCTCTATTTATAGGCTTAAAAATAGGTTAAAAACAATTTCTTTTTATCTTATTTTCTCTGAAAAAGCTCCCCAAAAAAATCTCCAAAAATCTGTTAAAGCTGAAACAAAAAACAGTTTTTCAGAACTGCCCAAAGAGGAAAGAGCCGTTGCTAAGTTGCAGGCTTGGCGGTCGACCGGTCCGGTCGACCGCCAGCCTAGCTGGAAGTAGCCGTTGGCTCCCGGTCGACCGGTCCGGTCGACCGACCCAAAAGGAGGAAACACAGTTTCCTTCTTCCGGTCGACCGGTCCGGTCGACCGAAAATTCCCGAGAGCAGAATGCTCTCCGTCGGTCGACCGGTCCGGTCGACCGACAGACATGCACAAACAGTGCATGTCCAGACACATCGCCGGTCGACCGGGCCGGTCGACCGATGTTGCCTGAAACTGAAAAACTGGGCTGTTTTGAGTTAGAAAAATTTTGATAAATATTTTAAAAATACATATAGCTAAGTATTATGCAGAAAATAGTTTATACACATGTTTTAAACAAGTTTTTCAAGATATAAAGCTTTGGTACATGTATATATAAACTAAGGCATAAAACTTAGAAATAACCATTTTCAAAACATAGGAAATACATGAAACAAGTGTGTGTGCAAATCCTAGAGCCAAATTTCCTATATTCAAACTTTAACATTCTAAACTTACAAACTTCTAAAAGACTTCAAAGCAATGCTTCAAGATGGGCTATCTTCACTTGATCTTCAATTTTGCATCTTGAGCCCAATAGGAGTTGACTTGAGTCCAAAACCTTGTATTTGTGAGAGAAGACTTCTAGTATGAATAGAAATCTGAAAACACACTTAAACAACAAATGTTATTAGTACAAATAACTAATATGTTTTGTAATCATCAAAATACACTAAACAAGGGTGATTGTAACCTTGGGCCAACAGATAGGTGTGGGGGTGTGATTGCACACATTTATTGCATTATTTTTTATTACATTCCACATTTATCATGTAATAAATCTGCTAAATTTCTTATCTTAAATGTCTATTTTGCAGAAGATAATCATAGGGAGAAAGAGGATAAAATCAAATAAATATCAGTTAAATTTAGATTTAACTAGATTTATTTGGTTAGAGGAGGATGATCCCAAATCCAGTTGGTTAAATTCAGTTTTGGTGAATTAGGTGGTTAAAGATAACGATCAACCGAGGATAACGTTAAATACAGAGTCCAAATCCAAAGGGATAAATGGATGAGAGAAGATCAATGGATGAGATGAAGCAATTCAGACTCAGATTCTGGCTGGATACATTTTAGTATTTGAATCATAACTTTCGCTACCAGAACTCAAATCTAATGATTCAAGATGATCCAGAAAGAAGACTTAAAGGGTTATAACTCTTAAGTTGATCAGTATTTCTTATTCTGTCATTTGATAAGTGATATTTAACAATCAATATGCCACTAAACTGTAGATCAGAACTGAATATCCACATCAAATCAAGTTTGGAGATAAGGGGAGTTCAGAAATTGCCAGCTTTACTTATCTTCATACTCCTCTACCCTCTACATTTCTCCTATAAATATCTGCACTCAAAGGCAAAAGGGACGACCAAGCAGAGAGTAGAACTTAGGCTAATTTGTAGTTTGTAACTTTGGTTTTTAGTTTTTTTTCATGTAATTTTTATTTTCTTTATCTAACTGAGAGGAGATAATACTTTCATGGAGGAATGAGAGCAAGCTTGTACTGCAGGTGACATAGCTGTAAGTGATCTCTTCTTCCATTATTATTTGAATTGAATCAAAGTTACTTTTTCTTTTTTACTCTTGTTTTCGTTTACTCTCCTCTAATGTGTTGCAATCCAAGTGAATCTGTTAGCATCAAGACTGTTTCGCCATTGCAAGTGCCCTTGATGGCTTATGGTGATGAACAACCATTCTCTTGCTAGTATACCTTGCCCTTTTATTCTTAGTGTAGATCGTGAATGGGAAAGATCCTACACGCCATGCTTGATCGCCTTCAAAGACAAGGTAAGTCGTAACTATGAATCCGAGGTATATGAGCACAAAAGGGGTAAGTAACTTTTAGTTTCTTTTTTTTTCTTTTAATTCTTTAGTTTAGAATACCACAATCTACCACTTCTTTCATCACTCATTTCAATTTCTTTGTATATGTCTATTTTCTGTTTTTCTCCACCTTCTCATTCTATCACTTTCTTCCTAACTTGACTTTAAATCTTTTTCATTTTCTTTTTAAGAACTAAAAAAGAACTTCAACCATACTTTGTATCTTAAAAGAAGACTTACTAAAAAGCTTCCATCGCTAGTCCCTCCTTGTGGATCACGACCCGCATAGCCACTTGCTATAGCGGTAGAATTGAGCACCTTGTACTACTATTTTAAAAGTTCTGAAATTCTGTATTTGTGTGCAGGTTCAATCTCAATCATTAAACACAAAAATTAAAACACAAAAATTATAACACAAGGGTGTAGCCGAATTCCTGATGAGGGGCTCTAGACTATCTTCTCACGATTCCTCTAGATGAAGAGTTGAGGTGCTACTATGGCTCTCTTAGTTGAATACGAGTGTGAGCATACAAACAATCCAAGCATATATTCAATTAAGCAAGATATATCAAGCATATAAAGATGAACAATAAAAGCATGTAAGATATATAAACATAAGTGAGAGAGAAAGAGAGATAAGCAATCGCAGACACGGATATTAGTTTTGAGGTTCGAGCAGACTTGCTCTACGTCCCTGCCTTCAATAATATGAAGGATTTTCACTAGAATCGATCCCGCAAGATCACTCGGTGCCACAACACCTACAACGAGCTCCCTCTAGAAATCTTAGACCCACGGGTCCCTCACTTGTTCCCGCAAGAATAACAACACACGCGAACCCGCAAGCTCGTTGACACCGCAACCTCCAACTACTTCTCAATACAAAAAAAGAAACTTTGTGATCAACACTTTGACCACAAATAAATTCCCTCACAAGAAAACCTATAGAATAGACATAGAATTGATGGCTCAAACTTGTGTGAGAAAACTAGAGAGATTTGGATTGAAAAGCTGAAGATAAACCCAATGAAAATTTTGTTGAAAAACACTATAAGAGATTGGAGAATTTTGGCTTTTGAAACTTGTGAAGATTCTTACCCAAAGAGATAAGAATATTAACTCTCAAAAATTTTGTTTTAAAACTCTCTAATAGATGGAGAAGTTAAGCTTATGAAAGTTGTAAAAAAAAAATCTTGTGGAAGAAATCTTATTCTTATCTTAAATGCCAAGCTCTTTATAGATAGGCTTGAAAAATCAAATCAAAACACACAAAAAAAACTCATTAAAAGAAATCCCCTAGGCAGTAGTTGTTGCCTACTGTTGGAGGTGATAGGAAAAAAAATTTAAACACTTGCAGGCTAGCCCCAACGGTTAGTTCCAACTAGCCGTTGGGTCAGGCCCGGTCGGCCAGCTACTATAACCGGTCGGCCGCAGGCCTGCCCAGAGAGCTTTTCTCTCTGGCCCAACAGTCCAGAGACTACTATACAAAGTAACAAATTGGAACACATATTTGAGACCCAAAACATTCGAATTTGAAAATAAACATATAATAAGAATTTGTAGATCTTTAAGTTAAATTTCTAATGAAACTTGAATCGAACCAATATCATATCAGGTAGAAAGTTAGCAACAGAATACTGAAAGGTGTCAAACCAGAAACTGTAAATTGTTTTCAGAACAAGAACATACTTCAACTAAATATTTGATATCATAATCATTTGAATAAGAAAATGACTATTGAATAAAAAATATAGCCCTGAAAGTTATTAATGAAATGCAATTTAAATTATATTAATTAAGTATAAGAGTAAAAAGTTATGGCCAAAAAACTATAAGGGTGTCAAGCAGATCAGTGTTGACTGAGTTTTCCTGCACACAAAAGATAGTATTTTAGTTTTAAGAATAGGATGTGCAAGTTCTCAATTCTAATCCGCTGTAGCAAGACTATGCGGGTCGTGATCCTCAGGGAGGGACTGCGATGGAAGCGTTAAGCAAGTTATCTCTAAAGTTTTTATTTTTATTAGTTAAGTTAGAAAGGAAGTGGTATTTACAATGGGTCGACAAATAAAGAATTGGGAGAAGTTGTGATTTAATCTACAAAAAATAAAAGAAAAGAAAAGGAAAGAAAAGAATACTTACTTGAGTTTGGTTGAAGAAAAAAAACGTGAAAACCTTACATGTTCTACCTTGCTTAGGAGGCGTTCCACGCATAGATCATAAACTCGAACTCAATCCCTGTGCACATTATATCGTCAAGCATATCAAGAACGAAGTGATGCGTAGCTTGGAGGAGAACGTCTTCATGAACTATCGCTGGTTCTCACATAGCTTAGTTATACTTGCTTTTGGAATCCACTTGCATGTTCATCAACAACCACAAGAGATCACAGAGAAAAAGAAAGGAAAACAAAAAGAAAAATAAAATATCAGAACAATGAACAAAAGAAAAATAATTACCTTTATTGCTGAATACAAATGCAGAGAAGAGGAAGGGTACATCGGTGTCACGCTCAATATAAGCCTCTCTCTCTCTCTTGAAAATAAAAAGAAAAGAAAATCTAACCTAGAAACTAAAAACCCTACCTTTTGGCCCTTGGCTCGCCTCTGGACGACTCTGTACGTTGCACTGCAGGGGGTATTTATAGGTGCAGAAGGCCGAAGAGTCCCGGATGAAGTAGCCCACGAAATCTGGTATCCAGATGAGATCAAAGTGCCGCGAAATCTTGGATTTTGCCGCGGATTTGCGGCATTTTTGTGGAATCTGGCCACGCGCTTTGGCGCGTGGCCTCACCTGGTCCGTCCATCTGGGCGCTTGCTTCTGGAAGTATGATCCTGGCTCTCCATATTGGGATTTCGAGATAACTTAGAAATCAAGTTACCTTGATCTCAATTATCCCAAATCTTTTATCCACGAATTTCCTTCTTATCTTTGGCTTTTATGCTCATCCTGCAAGAGTTTAGGGTTGGGTAGAATTCTATCCTTCCCTCATCTTTAATAATTGCAACTTTAGCCCTTGTATATTTGCACTTTGACAATCTGATATTTTCACTTTGACTCTTGGGCTTCAAATATGGGCTTTTGGGCTTCATTAAGCTTTATTTATTATAAAAATAATAATTCGAGGCCTGCACACAATAAATTATAAATTATTAATAAATGTGCAGAATTAAATGAATAAATATGAAAATGTGATGGTAAATATGATGATAAAAATGCACTTTTCACTACCAATCACACCCCCACACTTATCTTTTTGCTCGTCCTCGAGTAAAAACAAAGAAAAAGAAAAGAAAAGAAAAATTAATCTAACCTAACTCACTTTCGTAGGAATCACATTTGCAATTAGCATGTGCAACAAGCCGTTAAACCTCTAGGTTATCCTAGAGGATGAGTGTTGTCTCGTGAGGGTTTTCAGCGGATTGCACCCACAAAATCCATAAAAAGGTAAATATTTGAATTATATTTGAAGAGACTAAGTAGTCTATAAGTTTTAGGATCCTCACTTTTATTCATTCTTCAAACTTAGTCTTTATAAAGTTAATTGTTTTCCATTTTAGGTAAGGGTCAAAATTGAACTTCTAATATAGTCTTTTTCGTTACCAAAAATCATATGCATCCTTGTAACTTGGCTAGGAATTCCTTAACTTGGACTCTCATGCCTCTTTAATTTTTTTCTCTTCCTTTTTTTTTTTTAATATGTATAACTCATCTAATTTTCTTTCGTGTAAGCATCAAGGCTTCTTGAGGCCCTCATACCTAACTAATTGACTCTTAGATGTGTTAATACATATCTCATATTCTTAGTTTTATTAGGCTTTCTAATCCACCCATGTAGCGAATTTAAAGTCGATGACTCCCAAACCGGTTGGCTTTAGGGCACCAGGTGAGAAAACACCCCGCGGACTCAAATTCGAGTGAACTAGGCCTCAAAACTAAGGACTTTATTTTATTTACTCACCTTTAGGCATGAATACTTATGCTTCTTGAGGCACATGTATCAGCTTAATTGGTGAATTTTTTTTCTTTTTTTTCTTTTTTTATGAGGCACAAGGTCTTCATCTTAGAATCCTAGATATGTATTAGGTATGCAAATTTCATTAAGGTAAAAATCAAGACTAATTAATTATTCAATTTCTTCTCCTATACCTAAAAATTAAACAATTTATTTATTTTGACCAAGTTTTTAGAAATCCTAATCATGATTTTCCTAATCCTTAAAACTAACTTAGATTTCTTTCAAAAAATAAGTCAAAGTATTATCCTTTTTATAAGTTTTTTTTTATATTTTTTTATTAGCAAATTTTGTTAGTGTCTACTTATGTTAGTATGTTAGTAAAGCCCACCCCCACACTTATCTCATGGATTGTCCTCAATGTATGAATGAATGCATATATGCATGAAACAGAACAAGGGAAGGCGGAAGTTACCTTAGGGTGGTGGTTCCGGAGGTGGTCTAATTGGTCCACGAAATGCGGCCTAATCAAGATAACAGATAATTTGGTGGAACCCACCAGAAACTTTCCTTACATAACCCACTAAAATATATGTATAATCATTTTTTAGAATTTCCACCCCATCAAATTTCCAAATTTCATAATAAATTTCAGAGTTAATTGTCTCAACCTTCTTGTCCCAAAATGGAGTATAAAAAGATGGAATTATTGACTTGGACATTATAGGTACGGGAACGAATACCGACTCAAGGAAGATGCTCAAATCAAGTAAGGGCTCAGGAGTCGGGCTAGGTTCAAGAATTGAGTCCAAGTCAAGAAATTGAAACTCAAGTCCACAATCTTCTTTCCACAATGGAATGTGACCTAATATGGGTGATATCTCTTTACTTCCAATATTAAGGAATTCTAGCTCATCGCCATACAATTCTTCCAAACTAAGATCAACATCTTCCGTCAGAATTGTACAATCAGTTTCAGAAGTAAAGAGATTGTGAGAATCTAGGTCGCATATCTCATTGGGTTCAATGTAATAAAAAGAACTTGTCAATTTATCCATAGGATTTTCAAAATTGTACAATTGGTTAAGTTCAATATGATCATCTAAAATGGGTGATTTAATTTCATTATGAATTGGAATAGGATCTAATGTTGACTCGGGAAAAGTGAAATCAGGTGGAGACACTGGAGTCATTATTGGATCAGGAAATAAAATTGAATCATCGAGTGGAAGATCATGATCATATTCATGCTCAAGTTCTATTTCAGGAAAGGAGAAACTTGCCATATTATCAAGAATTGGAGTTTCGGCAAGTTCAAATGATGGCACTGAAATAGAATCTTGTTGTCCAAAGCAACTTGGTTCGTCGGCTCTAAGAGAGTGGTCAGCAAAAGCAGAAATGGCCGAACGGTGAGAACGTAATGATTGAACCATCAAATCTATGTCACGATCACGGGCTAATCTAGCCTGAGTCATGGCTGCAAGCATCCTTTCATAGTCAAAGGTGCATCATGGTGTGATTGGACTTGAAAAGAGGAAGTGTAATCATGATGGAGTTGTGAGTTGGTGGACTCACGCATTATCATGTCTCCTATAGATGGTAATTGTTGCTTGGACTCATGCATACTTATCATTTCCCCGATAGATGGTAGTCTATTCTGACTGGGTGGATCTAAGTATGACTCATTGAAAGAATGTGGACTGGGTGGAGACTGAGGACAAGTCGGTTGAAAATTGGACTCGGGGGACTCGAAACCCCATGAACTCTGTGACGAGTTGAAAGTATGAAAATCATGGTCATAAGATGGGGGGTATGGGTTATAATTATTCGGATAAGACCATTCTGGCACACTAGATTGGTCAAAGTTATGATATGTCGGGTTGGTAATATCCGAAAAATAGTTAGGTGTGTAATATGGATTAAAGTTGGAAAAATTATTATTATATGCCATATCACACCAACACAAACAAACAAACAAATAAACAAACAAAAAGAAAAAAATTCTATCCTAAGTTAGGGTAGACCTATGACCTAGACGACTCCTAACTGGTTAGACTGTCCACAGGAGGTAGGGTGCAGACTTTGACCACAAGTTAATCAGCCAGGTCAGGGCAAGAGTGGTGGGAGGTTTTCCGTCAAAGACGTTCCTTAATTAAATAACCACCAATCTTCGGGCTTTCGGCCCTCAATCCCTTTCCTAGACACTGATTTGGCAGGAGTCAATTTCCAACACCGTTCCCCCTTAGGATAATCTCCTAATTGAGTCCGAGATGTCCCTAGGGCCAACGTCTACTAATTTTTAAGTTAGGCTTGGGTTAGTGAGTGCTTGGATATGATTTTTGGGCTAAGGAAGGGTGGTGAAATCCCCACCTTATCTTGTTAATGGGTTATGCCCTTAAGATATTTTTGTGCAAGTGTACAAGATATGTAGATAAGATTCACTCAAAGCAGAAAATCAACCAAGAGATGAGTCCTATTCTACATGCAATGCGTACGTACCTTGCTCCAGCACTCTTCAACAGTAAAAATAAATGAATTGAAAAGACACGTGCCTAATATGCAAACGTCTAATCAATTTTTATCTTTAACAACAAATAGTTTACTGTTGAATTAATTAGCAGTAAGCAGGTATATCACAGAACAAAATAAACAGAGCAGTAAACAGAATTTACAATTTGCAGCAACCTGCAGAAAACCAAATTAGTAGTGAACTACTATTGCCGCAGAATTGCGGCTTTTGCCGCAGATCTGCGGCAAATATGTAGGCCCTGGTGCTCTGCCTTCGAGGGCAGAGGCACTGGGTTGCTGTATGTCCTTGATGCTGCTCTGTTTCTGTTTCCTATTCTCCAAACCTGCAAACAGAAAAGAATAAAGAATTAGTTAAAAATTAAAATTTTGTTTTAGAGATAAACTTACCGTCCCTCCCCGGCAACGGCGCCAATTTGTTGACTGAGTTTTCCTGCACACAAAAGATAGTATTTTAGTTTTAAGAATAGGATGTGCAAGTTCTCAATTCTAATCCGCTGTAGCAAGACTATGCGGGTCGTGATCCTCAGGGAGGGACTGCGATGGAAGCGTTAAGCAAGTTATCTCTAAAGTTTTTATTTTTATTAGTTAAGTTAGAAAGGAAGTGGTATTTACAATGGGTCGGCGAATAAAGAATTGGGAGAAGTTGTGATTTAATCTACAAAAAAGAAAAGAAAAGAAAAGGAAAGAAAAGAATACTTACTTGAGTTTGGTTGAAGAAAAAAACGTGAAAACCTTACATGTTCTACCTTGCTTAGGAGGCGTTCCACGCATAGATCATAAACTCGAACTCAATCCCTGTGCACATTATATCGTTAAGCATATCAAGAACGAAGTGATGCGTAGCTTGGAGGAGAACGTCTTTATGAACTATCGCTGGTTCTCACATAGCTTAGTTATACTTGCTTTTGGAATCCACTTGCATGTTCATCAACAACCACAAGAGATCACAGAGAAAAAGAAAGGAAAACAAAAAGAAAAATAAAATATCAGAACAATGAACAAAAGAAAAATAATTACCTTTATTGCTGAATACAAATGTAGAGAAGAGGAAGGGTACATCGGTGTCACGCTCAATATAAGCCTCTCTCTCTCTTGAAAATAAAAAGAAAAGAAAATCTAACCTAGAAACTAAAAACCCTAGCTTTTGGCCCTTGGCTCGCCTCTGGACGACTCTGTACGTTGCTCTGCAGGGGGTATTTATAGGTGCAGAAGGCCGAAGAGTCCCGGATGAAGTAGCCCACGAAATCTGGTATCCAGATGAGATCAAAGTGCCGCGGAATCTTGGATTTTGCCGCGGATTTGCGGCATTTTTGTGGAATCTGGCCACGCGCTTTGGCGCGTGGCCTCACCTGGTCCGTCCATCTGGGCGCTTGCTTCTGGAAGTATGATCCTGGCTCTCCATATTGGGATTTCGAGATAACTTAGAAATCAAGTTACCTTGATCTCAATTATCCCAAATCTTTTATCCACGAATTTTCTTCTTATTTTTGGCTTTTATGCTCATCCTGCAAGAGTTTAGGGTTGGGTAGAATTCTATCCTTCCCTCATCTTTAATAATTGCAACTTTAGTCCTTGTATATTTAGACTTTGACAATCTGATATTTTCACTTTGACTCTTGGGTTTCAAATATGGGCTTTTGGGCTTCATTAAGCTTTATTTATTATAAAAATAATAATTCGAGGCCTGCACACAATAAATTATAAATTATTAATAAATGTGCAGAATTAAATGAATAAATATGAAAATGTGATGGTAAATATGATGATAAAAATGCACTTTTCACTACCAATCACACCCCCACACTTATCTTTTTGCTCGTCCTCGAGTAAAAACAAAGAAAAAGAAAAAGAAAAGAAAAATTAATCTAACCTAACTCACTTTCGTAGGAATCACAATTGCACTTAGCATGTGCAACAAGCCGTTAAACCTCTAGGTTACCCTAGAGGACGAGTGTTGTCTCGTGAGGGTTTTCAGCGGATTGCACCCACAAAATCCATAAAAAGGTAAATATTTGAATTATATTTGAAGAGACTAAGTAGTCTATAAGTTTTAGGATCCTCACTTTTATTCATTCTTCAAACTTAGTCTTTATAAAGTTAATTGTTTTCCATTTTAGGTAAGGGTCAAAATTGAACTTCTAATATAGTCTTTTTCTTTACCAAAAATCATATGCATCCTTGTAACTTGGCTAGGAATTCCTTAACTTGGACTCTCATGCCTCTTTAATTTTTTTCTCTTCCTTTTTTTTTTTAATATGTATAACTCATCTAATTTTCTTTAGTGTAAGCATCAAGGCTTCTTGAGGCCCTCATACCTAACTAATTGACTCTTAGATGTGTTAATACATATCTCATATTCTTAGTTTTATTAGGCTTTCTAATCCACCCATGTAGCGAATTTAAAGTCGATGACTCCCAAACCGGTTGGCTTTAGGGCACCAGGTGAGAAAACACCCCGCGGACTCAAATTCGAGTGAACTAGGCCTCAAAACTAAGGACTTTATTTTATTTACTCACCTTTAGGCATGAATACTTATACTTCTTGAGGCACATGTATCAGCTTAATTGGTAAATTTTTTTCTTTTTTTTTTTTTTATGAGGCACAAGGTCTTCATCTTAGAATCCTAGATATGTATTAGGTATGCAAATTTCATTAAGGTAAAAATCAAGACTAATTAATTATTCAATTTCTTCTCCTATACCTAAAAATTAAACAATTTATTTATTTGACCAAGTTTTTAGAAATCCTAATCATGATTTTCCTAATCCTTAAAACTAACTTAGATTTCTTTCAAAAAATAAGTCAAAGTATTATCCTTTTATAAGTTTTTTTTTATATTTTTTTTATTAGCAAATTTTGTTAGTGTTTACTTATGTTAGTATGTTAGTAAAGCCCACCCCCACACTTATCTCATGCATTGTCCTCAATGTATGAATGAATGCATATATGCATGAAACAGAACAAGGGAAGGCGGAAGTTACCTTAGGGTGGTGGTTCCGGAGGTGGTCTAATTGGTCCACGAAATGCGGCCCAATCAAGATAACAGATAATTTGGTGGAACCCACCAGAAACTTTCCTTACATAACCCACTAAAATATATGTATAATCATTTTTTAGAATTTCCACCCCATCAAATTTCCAAATTTCATAATAAATTTCAGAGTTAATTGTCTCAACCTTCTTGTCCCAAAATGGAGTATAAAAAGATGGAATTATTGACTTGGACATTATAGGTACGGGAACGAATACCGACTCAAGGAAGATGCTCAAATCAAGTAAGGGCTCAGGAGTCGGGCTAGGTTCAAGAATTGAGTCCAAGTCAAGAAATTGAAACTCAAGTCCACAATCTTCTTCCCACAATGGAATGTGACCTAATATGGGTGATATCTCTTTACTTCCAATATTAAGGAATTCTAGCTCATCGCCATACAATTCTTCAAAACTAAGGTCAACGTCTTCCGTCAGAATTGTACAATCAGTTTCAGAAGTAAAGAGATTGTGAGAATCTAGGTCGCATATCTCATTGGGTTCAATGTAATAAAAAGAACTTGCCAATTTATCCATAGGATTTTCAAAATTGTACAATTGGTCAAGTTCAATATGATCATCTAAAATGGGTGATTCAATTTCATTATGAATTGGAATAGGATCTAATGTTGACTCGGGAAAAGTGAAATCAGGTGGAGACACTGGAGTCATTATTGGATCAGGAAATAAAATTGAATCATCGAGTGGAAGATCATGATCATATTCATGCTCAAGTTCTATTTCAGGAAAGGAGAAACTTGCCATATTATCAAGAATTGGAGTTTCGGCAAGTTCAAATGATGGCACTGAAATAGAATCTTGTTGTCCAAAGCAACTTGGTTCGTCGGCTCTAAGAGAGTGGTCAGCAAAAGCAGAAATGGCCGAACGGTGAGAACGTAATGATTGAACCATCAAATCTATGTCACGATCACGGGCTAATCTAGCCTGAGTCATGACTGCAAGCATCCTTTCATAGTCGATAGGTGCATCATGCTGTGATTGGACTTGAAAAGAGGAAGTGTAATCATGATGGAGTTGTGAGTTGGTGGACTCACGCATTATCATGTCTCTTATAGATGGTAATTGTTGCTTGGACTCATGCATACTTATCATTTCCCCGATAGATGGTAGTCTATTCTGACTGGGTGGATCTAAGTATGACTCATTGAAAGAATGTGGACTGGGTGGAGACTGAGGACAAGTCAGTTGAAAATTGGACTCGGGGGACTCGAAACCCCATGAACTCTGTGACGAGTTGAAAGTATGAAAATCATGGTCATAAGATGGGGGGTATGGGTTATAATTATTCGGATAAGACCATTCCGGCACACTAGATTGGTCAAAGTTATGATATGTCGGGTTGGTAATATCCGAAAAATAGTTAGGTGTGTAATATGGATTAAAGTTGGAAAATTATTATTATATGCCATATCACACCAACACAAACAAACAAACAAATAAACAAACAAAAAGAAAAAAATTCTATCCTAAGTTAGGGTAGACCTATGACCTAGACGACTCCTAACTGGTTAGACTGTCCACAGGAGGTAGGGTGCAGACTTTGACCACAAGTTAATCAGCCAGGTCAGGGCAAGAGTGGTGGGAGGTTTTCCGTCAAAGACGTTCCTTAATTAAATAACCACCAATCTTCGGGCTTTCGGCCCTCAATCCCTTTCTTAGACACTGATTTGGCAGGAGTCAATTTCCAACACCGTTCCCCCTTAGGATAATCTCCTAATTGAGTCCGAGATGTCCCTAGGGCCACCGTCTACTAATTTTTAAGTTAGGCTTGGGTTAGTGAGTGCTTGGATATGATTTTTGGGCTAAGGAAGGGTGGTGAAATCCCCACCTTATCTTGTTAATGGGTTATGCCCTTAAGATATTTTTGTGCAAGTGTACAAGATATGTAGATAAGATTCACTCAAAGCAGAAAATCAACCAAGAGATGAGTCCTATTCTACATGCAATGCGTACGTACCTTGCTCCAGCACTCTTCAACAGTAAAAATAAATGAATTGAAAAGACACGTGCCTAATATGCAAACGTCTAATCAATTTTTATCTTTAACAACAAATAGTTTTCTGTTGAATTAATTAGCAGTAAGCAGGTATATCACAGAACAAAATAAACAGAGCAGTAAACAGAATTTACAATTTGCAGCAACCTGCAGAAAACCAAATTAGTAGTGAACTACTATTGCCGCAGAATTGCGGCTTTTGCCGCAGATCTGCGGCAAATATGTAGGCCCTGGTGCTCTGCCTTCGAGGGCAGAGGCACTGGGTTGCTGTATGTCCTTGATGCTGCTCTGTTTCTGTTTCCTATTCTCCAAACCTGCAAACAGAAAAGAATAAAGAATTAGTTAAAAATTAAATTTTTGTTTTAGAGATAAACTTACCGCCCTCCCCGGCAACGGCGCCAATTTGTTGACTGAGTTTTCCTGCACACAAAAGATAGTATTTTAGTTTTAAGAATAGGATGTGCAAGTTCTCAATTCTAATCCACTGTAGCAAGACTATGCGGGTCGTGATCCTCCGGGAGGCACTGCGATGGAAGCGTTAAGCAAGTTATCTCTAAAGTTTTTATTTTTATTAGTTAAGTTAGAAAGGAAGTGGTATTTACAATGGGTCGGCAAATAAAGAATTGGGAGAAGTTGTGATTTAATCTACAAAAAAGAAAAGAAAAGAAAAGGAAAGAAAAGAATACTTACTTGAGTTTGGTTGAAGAAAAAAAACGTGAAAACCTTACATGTTCTACCTTGCTTAGGAGGCGTTCCACGCATAGATCATAAACTCGAACTCAATCCCTGTGCACATTATATCGTCAAGCATATCAAGAACGAAGTGATGCGTAGCTTGGAGGAGAACGTCTTCATGAACTATCGCTGGTTCTCACATAGCTTAGTTATACTTGCTTTTGGAATCCACTTGCATGTTCATCAACAACCACAAGAGATCACAGAGAAAAAGAAAGGAAAACAAAAAGAAAAATAAAATATCAGAACAATGAACAAAAGAAAAATAATTACCTTTATTGCTGAATACAAATGCAGAGAAGAGGAAGGGTACATCGGTGTCACGCTCAATATAAGCCTCTCTCTCTCTCTTGAAAATAAAAAGAAAAGAAAATCTAACCTAGAAACTAAAAACCCTACCTTTTGGCCCTTGGCTCGCCTCTGGACGACTCTGTACGTTGCACTGCAGGGGGTATTTATAGGTGCAGAAGGCCGAAGAGTCCCGGATGAAGTAGCCCACGAAATCTGGTATCCAGATGAGATCAAAGTGCCGCGGAATCTTGGATTTTGCCGCGGATTTGCGGCATTTTTGTGGAATCTGGCCATGCGCTTTGGCGCGTGGCCTCACCTGGTCCGTCCATCTGGGCGCTTGCTTCTGGAAGTATGATCCTGGCTCTCCATATTGGGATTTCGAGATAACTTAGAAATCAAGTTACCTTGATCTCAATTATCCCAAATCTTTTATCCACGAATTTCCTTCTTATCTTTGGCTTTTATGCTCATCCTGCAAGAGTTTAGGGTTGGGTAGAATTCTATCCTTCCCTCATCTTTAATAATTGCAACTTTAGCCCTTATATATTTGCACTTTGACAATCTGATATTTTCACTTTGACTCTTGGGCTTCAAATATGGGCTTTTGGGCTTCATTAAGCTTTATTTATTATAAAAATAATAATTCGAGGCCTGCACACAATAAATTATAAATTATTAATAAATGTGCAGAATTAAATGAATAAATATGAAAATGTGATGGTAAATATGATGATAAAAATGCACTTTTCACTACCAATCAATCAGCAGAACGGTCAGCCGTCTGGTCGACCGAGAAAACCTGAGAGCTCTGCAGACTCTGTTGCTTGACTGATCGGTCGGCCGATCTCTACTGCGGTTGACTGATTGGTCGACCGAACTCAAGTCATATGAGCTTGTGCACGTCTTGTGCACGTCGGTTGACCACACGATCGACCGACATTGCTATCAGTTGACCGTGCGGTCGACCGGCAATTCCTAAAAACTCTATTCTGAAATATTTTAAACACCTTTTTAAATCTAATAGATCTATATAAATTCTTCAAAAATAAGTTCATATAATACAGTATAGCACAAGTATGTGTGATGAAAAATCAACACATATTATAAACATGTGAACTAGTTTTTGAGATATAGAAATTTAATCATGAAATCAAAATCGTATTTTTCGAAAACTAAACTTTTGTGTATGTGTGTATAAGCTTGAGCAATCCACAACTAATCTATCATTTACATTTTATCTAAAAATAAAATCTTAAATTTGCAAACACATGACTTAAGTCTTGAAAATCTTCTCTTGAAAATCTTCTCTTCATCTTGACTTGGTCCAGAACTTGATCCATGAGTTAGATTCCCTTGAGTACTTAATGTGATCTTGACCCGCGAGCTCTTGAATCAACAAGTGCTATCTTCAGAACTTGACTTCGAATCTTTTGTTGAAACTAGACACTGACTAAGGTCTTGATCAAATATTTGAAACTTATTAAACACAAGATCATTAGTACTATAACTACATGAGTTAATCATCATCAAAAGTAGAGTGATGGGCCTTTGGACCAACAATCTCTTCTTTTTTTATGATAACAAAACTCATGGAGTTATATATACATGGATTAAAGCTTCATAGAAACTCCCTCTTAACTTATGCATAACAAATAAGCATAAAGATATTTAATGAAGCACATAAACTAATCAAACTAAACATATATGCATAAAAAAAATCATAAGCATACATATATCAACTAATCTTTCTCCCTCTTTTTGTCACTCATAAACAAAGGGGTGAAGAAAGAGATGAAGAAGGTAAAATGTATATGCGATATAAAACTCATAAAGAGGAGAGATATTAAGTTGGCTCCCCGTGCATATATGCATTACATAAAGAAAGAGATGACTAAGCCCTCACCCATATAAACATAATATGCAGTGTATAGACGGAGATGTTAAGCTCCCCCTACACATGTGTACCACAAAACAAAAAGAGATCAAGCTCCTCAATGTGTAAAATACACTCAACATGAATCTATATATGGAGGAGATGTTAAGCTCCCCTTGCATATAGCCAATACATATCAAACAAATTTTGATAATACTTAAAACAAAATTTTGGAATTTCTTTGAAGTTAACAAAATGAATTTTGATACCAATTGAAATCAAATTGTAGTTGACAAAATAAATGTTGGTACTACTTGTAAATAAACAAAATTATTAAGATACCAATTGTAGGTTTTGATACCAAACGACAAAACAAATTTTGATATCAATAGAAAATAAAATCATTTTCTAAAATAAAACATTTTTCTCAAAAAGAAAGGATTTTTTCACTTCTTTTTGAAATACGAACAAAATACATGCATAAGCTTATAAGAGATATTAATTATCATTTAGAACTAAATCAAACTTAACATAAATATTTTGTGCTATAAAATATGTATGGGCATTGTAAAATAAGCACAATAAAATCATATATATGTATGTATGATTAAATTAAATATCAATTTGAAATATGATGAATACATATAAAAAAACATGAGTATACAAAATGAATAGATCATGAAACTTATGTTAACTCATAACATCCACCCTTATCATGCACATGTTGAAAAGATATAGTCATTAAGGCACACAAGGCATGGTCGCCCAACCAACCGCCCTTTCAGGATAGAAGTTTTCAAAAATAGGATTTAAAAAATACTTGTAGATTGAAAACACTACAAGTGAAGAATAAATAACTAGCTTAAAATAGTTTTTTAAAAACTAGTTAAAGATCCTTCAAATATGAAACCAAATCATATATATCTCATAAAACATGTATATTACACAAGAGATGACACTCAAAATCCATAAGGCTCATAAATGTGCATGAAAATAATTACATGAGTAAACATAAAGGTGAGTGTACAAGAATTATGTAAGTGACATATTCATGAGAATAAACAATAAAGCTCAAAACAAAAACTCAAATCAAATTCTTTTTCACAAAAAATGTGGTATATCATATAAACATGAAAGAATTATCAAAATTTGAACATACAATGTACAATCAAATAACAAATGAGTACATAATAAAAAAAGATCATGTAAAGCATGTATCTTAAACATTGTACATGTATAACACAAGTTTTAATAATATTTGTACATGGACATATGATATAGACATTTAAATCATATAAAAGCATGAATCAAAAAGATAGACATGTAAATTTATTCAAAAGATAAATAATGTTTTCAAAATACATGCATAGTTTACACAACCAATCAACTCAACTATAAGCACAAAATAACACATGTTAGAGTCTAGGTTACTTATACTAGCATATAAATATTTAAAGCATTTTAAAAGGTGGAGGAAGAAATGGTTACCAATACCGATGTAGCCAATTCATTTCTCCAAGATAAGAAGTGGTCCTCCCACCTTGCTCTTTTGATAGTGATGCATCCAATATTATATCCATCAAGCTTCGATGGCATCTACTATCAAGGCACCAATCCTCTCACGTTTTGTGAGAGCTTGCACCTACATCAAAAATAAGTGGTGTGAATTTTGGTACCCATATCTTTTAGGGTCTATGGGGGTTAGTGACAAGTGAAAACCAAATATTTTTATATATAAAATTTAAAGAATTTATCTTATTAAAAATAATTTTGCAAGATGGCCTTTGCGGCTACAATGTGTACATTTGTACACTCTGGTATACATGTGAGTGGTGTGAGCATGGTGTGCATGTGTATGCCATGGGGTCTGTGCATGCATGTGTGAAACTTGTTTCTTGCGAAACATAGATTCCAACTTAATATGATTAAATGGAAACTGGCTCAAAGTGGAGCCCAAATGATGGAGATTTTACCTGTACACAAAAATACAAAATTTTAAAAGTTTTATAACAGTAGTGCACGGTGCTCAATGCTACCGCAATAGCAAGTGGTTATGCGGGTCGTGATCCACAAGGAGGGACTAGCGATATAAGCTTTGTTCAGTAAGTTCTCTTTTATGCTACAAAGAATAGTTAAAGTTCTTCTTTTAGTTTTTCAAAAGAAAATGAAAAAGAGTTAAAGTTAAGTTAGGAAGAAAGTGGTAGATAGAGAGGTGGAGAAAATAGAAGTGGATATGTACAAAGAAATTGAAAAAGAGTGAAAAAGATTTGAATGTTGATGGTGTTAGTGATCTAAGCTAAAGAATTAAAAGAAAGAAAACTAAAAATTACTTATCTCTTTTGGCCTAATAGTTACCTTGAATATGTGGCAATGATATTACTTTGAAGTAGAGGCAATCAGCGCATAACTCATAAGAGTTGATTCCCGTCTCTTCCACATTACATCATCAAGACGATACAAGTATGAAATAATATAGAATGAGACTAAAAATCCATCGTCATGAGCTATCGGTGGCACTCACGAAGGCAAGACTCTTTCGATGCTGTAAGACTCACTTGGATAGCAATTGATACCAAAAAGAAGAAAAGTAGAAAGGAAGAAGAAGAACACAAAGAAAAGAACTTACAAATGCAACTATAGATTCTATCTTGTAACAATAAGAGAAAAGAACAACTTACACCGGTGTCACTCTCAGTACAAGCTCACTCTCGTTCTCCTATGAAACTCTGATCTCCTCTGAATTACATTAATAAAATGAAAGTTACATAAAAAGAAAAATAAAAATCTACACTAAAAAGAAGGAAAACTGGCCTAAAGTCTATTTCTGCATGGTCGTTCCCTGTACGCTCTGAAAACCCATTATTTATAGGCAAATGCCCAACGGGGAGAAGCGTACGAAGATAGGGGGAGCAAACGCTCCCCCAACTCCCTTAAAAAAGCCGCAAAAAATGCGGCTTGCTCCCCAACTCCCTTAATAAAGCCGCCGAAACACGACTATGGCCGCGTTTCTGCGGCCTGGCTGTGGCCAGTGGCCACAGCTAATGGGGTATAGCTCCTCGTTCAGAGATCTTCCGTTATCTCGTTTTAGATTTCCCGTTTCTGCTCCTGAATTTGACGAAATGGCCTTTTATCTTGGGTTTTAACCAATAGATTTGTAGAGATTTGTTCTAACTGATTTTCAACCGATCTGATTTGCCCTGATTTTCTGATTTCAAATTAATTTTGAATTAAATAAGAATTTTGATGGGCTTTTCGGCTCGTTTCTATTTCCTTTCTTATAGCAATGGGCCTGCATATAAATTAGACAAAAAATAGGATTAAAAGCAGAGTTTAATATATAATATGTATGATAATATGATAATAATTATGCAATATCAGCGACCGATCATACCCCCATACCTATCTTTTGCTCGTCCTCGAGCAAACTAACAAAACTAAACCAAAGATTATTAAACCACTTTTGCAAATCATGCGTTTGCATTGTGCTTGTGCAAAAATCCGTTAAAACTCTAGGTTACCCCTTGAGGACGAGTTTTATCTCGTGAGGGTTTTCAGTGGATTGCACCCACATAATCCATAAAGAAAGAGAAAAAATGTAAGTATTTTTGAAAACACATTTTGAAAGAAAAAATATTTGAAATATTATTGTAAGATTTAAGTAATCTATAAGTTATAGGAAAACCAAATTTTTCATTCCTAAACTTAGCCTCTATTCAAAAATTTGTTATCAATCAAAGAAAGAAGTCAACTTGTACTTCTCATCCCTAAATCATATGCACCTTCGTGACCGTGAAGCTTTGACAAAGGGTTCTTTAAATCTAACTCTTATGCCTTATTTATTTATTTATATAAATATATTTTTTATTTTATTTTTAGTCGTATTATTCTTTAGTTTTATTAGGCTTTCTAATCTGCCCATGTAACGAGCCTTTAATCGGTGACTCCCAAACCAAATGGTCTCCTGGGCACCGGGTAAGAAAACACCCCAAGGATTTAAGGACTCGAGCAAATAAGACCATAAACTAAGGATTTTATTATATAAACCGCCTTTAGGCGTGAATACTTATGCTTTATGAGGCATAAATACCCAACTTAATCAGAGGATTATATATATATATATTTATTTTTATTTTTTTAAATAAGGCATAAGAATCTTTGTTTTTGAACCCTAAGTGTGTAAATTTCTGAAGCATGCATATTTCATCAAGGTAAAAATCAAGACTAAATTACTTTCATAAATTTTCTTCCTAAACTTAGAAATCAAACAAATAATTTTATTTTGACCAAGTATATGAAATCCTAATTTTGATTTTCCTATTCCTTAAAATTGACTTAATTTCTTACAAAAATTATGTCAAAATATTATTTCTATTCTCAAAAAGTTTTAAAAGTAAAGAAAATGTTAATTTTTTCTTTTTTTTAATAAAAAGGAAAACCCAAGTTGTGCCAGAACCCTCCCCCACACCTATCTGATGCATTGCCATCAATGTATGAATTAATGTATAGATGCATAAAAAAGAAGAAAGGGAAGGAAAATATTACCTTAAGGTTGTGGTTCCGGTGGTGATCTGATTGGTCCATGAAATGCGGCCCAATCGAATTTGCGTGGAGTTCAGAGGAACCCACCAGAAATCTCTCTAATATAACCCACTAAAATAATGTATATATGAATGATCTTTATTAAGAATTTACCCCATCTAATCTTCAAATTTCACAAATAATTTCGGAATCAATTTTATCAACACCCTTGTCTCAAAACGGAGTATGAAAAGATGGAATGATTGACTTGGACTTAGAAAGTACGGAAACTAATACCGACTTAGAAAAGTGATTTAAGTCAAGTAAAGGTTCAGGAGTCGAGATTAGTTCAGAAAGTGGGTCCAAATCAAGAAGTTGAAACTCAAGTCCACATTCATTTTCTAACAACGGAATGTGACTTAACATTGGTAATTCAAGTTCAAGAATGACAGGTGTGGGAATCAAAACTGACTCTAAAATATTACTTAAGTTGGGTAACAAAACAGGAGTCAATATTGATTCAGAAATTTGAACTGGATCATAAATTTGAGAATCTAGGTATCATTTCTCATTGAGTTCAATTTCATAAAAATGAGAACTTGCCAATTTGTCAATGGGACTTTCAGAAGTATGAAATTGGTCAAGTTCAATATGATGATCATAAAACATTGGCGATTCAATTTCATGATGAATTGACACAGGATCCAATGTTGACTTGGGAAAAGATTGAAATCCGATGAAGACACCGGAGTCATTATTGAATTAGAAAATAGAATTGAATCACCAAGTTAAGGTTCAGGATCATATTCATTCTTAAGTTCAATTTTAGGAAAGGGATAACTTGCCAAAATGTCAATGTGGTTTTTAAAATTTGGAGTTTGGATAAGTTCAAATGGGCATGCTGAAATAGAATCTTGTTTTCCAAAACAACATGATTCTTCGGCTCTAACAGATGGTTAGCGACATCAGAAATGGTCAAACAGTGAGAATGGAGTGTTTGGACCATTATATCTATGTCATGATTACGAGCGATTTGAGCCTGAGTCATGGCTTCAAGCAGCTTTTCATAGTCGATTGGTTCATTATTTTGTTACGATTGGACTTAAAAAGATGTTTTGTTTAGAAATTTATGGTGAAATTGTGAGTCCATCAGATTTTGTGATTGTTGCTTGGACTCACACATACTCATTTTCAAGATTGATGGTTTTCTATTTTGAACTAGTGGAACTGAGTATGAATCTTGAAAATGTTGTAGATAAGGTGGATAAGGAGGACAAGTTGGTTGAAAATTGAACTCGGGGGAGGTGAATCCCCATTGACTCTGTGAAGAGTTAAAATTATTTTAGAAATTATGGTCATAAGATTGGGGGTATGTGTTATATTGATTCGGATAAGACCAACCCAGCACACTAGGTTGGTTAAAGTTATGATATGCCGGGTTGGTAATATTTAAAAAAGAGGTCGGGATGTAATATGAATTATCATTAAATTTGAAAAAATTATTGTTATAAGCCGTATCACACAGGAAATGTCAAACACAAACAAAGAAAAACAAACAAATAAAAAGAAAAAAAATCTAACCTAAGTTAGGGTAAACCTTAGACCTAGACGACTCCTAACTGTTTAGACTGTCCACGGGGGATATATTGCTAAATCTGACCCCAAGTTAATCAGCCAGGTAGGGGCAAGATTGGTGGGAGGTATCCCTGCTTAAAGCAACGAGCCTAATTATGCCAAACCACCAGCTTTCGGGGTTTCGCCCCTCAATCCCTAACATTAGACACCGATTTGGCAATAGTCAAATTCAAATCAATTTTTCCCTTAGGTCAGTCTCCTATTTGAGTCCGAGATGTACCTAGGGCCAACTTCTACTCAATTTTAGTTAGGCTTGGGTTAGTGAGTGAGGAGATTGTTTGTGGGCTAAGTGAGGGTAGTGACTTCCCCACCTTATCTTGTTTATAGTACAAGCCCTTAAATCAATTTAGTGCAATGTGTGCAAGTATATAGAAAAACGTAACACTCGAGCAATATTTTATACAAGAATGAACCTTATACTAAATGCTATGCACACATACCTTAGCTCCAGCACTCTTCAACAGTAAATAGAAAATGTAACGAAATAGACGTACCTAAATGTAAAGTCTAAATCATTTTTAGCATTTACAATCAATCTTTTACTGTTGTTGTTAGAAATGTATGTAAAGTGAGTCAAACAAGAAAATAAATAGCTATAGATATTAAACTTTGCAATTCAGCCAACCTGTAGAAAATACAGGTTAGTAGTTCACTCAGATTGCCACAGGAATGTAGCAAATCTGAGGGCTTCTGGGCTCTGCATTCTTGAGCAGAGTCCAGGGCCACCTATATGTCCACTACAGCAAAAATTCCTTGTTGTCAAACCTGTACACCATGAACAAAAAAGAATGTTAACCAAAAATGTATATCTAAAAAGAGAATAACTTACCGTCCCTCCTTAGCAACGACGCCAAAATTTGATTGAGATTTTACCTGCACACAAGAATACAGAACTTTAGAACTTTTATAACAGTAGTACAAGGTGCTCAATGCTACCACAATAGCAAGTGACTATGCGGGTCGTGATCTACAAGGAGGGACTAGCGATGGAAGTTTTATTTAGCAAGTTCTCTTTTATACTACAAAGAATGGTTAAAGTTCTTCTTTTAGTTTTTTAAAAGAAAATGAAAAAGAGTTAAAGTTAAGTTAGGAAGAAAGTGGTAGATAGAGAAGGTGGAGAAAATAGAAGTGGATATGTACAAACAAATTGAAAAAGTGTGAAAAAGATTTAGATGTTGATGGTGTTGGTAAACTAAAGAATTAAAAGAAAGAAAACTAAAAATTACTTACCTCCTTTGGCCCAATACTTACCTTGAATCTGTGGCAATGATGTTACCTTAAAGTAGAGGTAATCAGCTCATAGCCCATAAGAGTTGATTCCCATCTCTTCCATATTACATCATCAAGATGATACAAGTATGAAATGATATAGAATGAGACTAAAAATCCATCGTCATGAGTTATCGGTGGCACTCGCGAAGGCAAGGCTCTTTCGATGCTATAAGACTCACTTGGATAGCAATTGATACCAAAAAGAAGAAAAGTATAAAGGAAGAAGAAGAACACAAAAAACAAAGAAGAACATACAAATGCAACTATTGATTCAATCTTGTAACGATAAGAGAAAAGAAGAACAATTTACACCGGTGTCACTCTCAGTACAAGCTTCACTCTCGTTCTCCTATAAAATTCTAATCTCCTCTGAATTACATAAATAAAACTAAAAATTACATAAAAAGAAAAATAAAATCCTATACTAAAAATAAGAAAAAATGGCCTAAAGTCTATTTCTACATGGTCGTTTCTTGTACGCTCTGAAAACCCACTATTTATAGGCAAATACCCAACGAGGAGAAGCGTACGAAGATAGAGGGAGCAAACGCTCCCAAAACTCCTTTAATAAAGCTGCGGAAATGTGGCTATGCCGCGTTTACGTGGTCTGGCTTGGCCAGGTGACCACATTGAGGAGGTACAACTCCTCGTTTAGAGATCTTCCGTTATCTCATTTTGGATTTCCTTTTTCAGCTCTTGAATTTGACGAAACGGCCTTTAATCTTGGGCTTTAACCAATAGATTTGTAGAGATTTGTTCTAACTAGTTTTCAACCGATCTGATTTGCCCTGATCTGTTCTGATTTTCTAATTTCGAATTAATTCTAAATTAAATCAGAATGTTGATGGGCTTTTGGGCTCGTTTCTCTTTCCTTTCTTTTAGCAATGAGTCTGCATATAAATTAGACAAAAATTAGGATTAAAAGCAGAGTTTATTATATAATATGTATGACAATATGATAATAATTATACAATATCAGCGACTGATCATCAAACAATCAATGTTCTTCTCCAATGAACAAATATCTTTTTCAATCTTGGAAGAAGCAACATGAGAAACATGAGAAATAACATTCATTTTCCTTTTAGAATTGGAAATCTTTTCTTTTTCAATTAAAATTTTTTTTTCAAAGATTTATTTTCTTTTAAAACAATTTCCTTTTTTTCCACCAAAATAACTTGGTTATTCAAAAATTCATTTTCTTTTGAAATAATACTCAATTTTGAAGAATTATTTTTATTTAACAACGAAGTATTTTCTTTCTTCAACTTTTCATTTTCAATTTTTAACAAATCATACTTCTTAAAAAGTTTTTGACAAAAAGATGCAAGCTCATCATAAGCATGTCACTATCTTCTTCTAACTAGGATTCGGAATATACCTCAAGGTGGTCATCCCCTTGGACCATGTAGTATGTGTTGGAAGCATTACTTCCATCATCCGAGTCACTCTCATTGTGATTTTGTGTTTGTTCCCCAAAAGAGCAAAGAGTGTTCCATACTACAAAAGTCGAATCAAAGCTAGAAACCCTAGATAGATAATCATCATTTAGGGTAGACTTTAAAGCATGAATGGGTTTTGCATTAGCCTTAAGGTTTTTGCCATTTAAACAATATGAATTTTTAATAATGGAAAAATAAACATGAATACTAAGGGTTTTAAGATAAATAGACATCTTACCTTTTAAAGTTTGGATGTTAAGAATGTCAAACATGGGAGGTGTCATAAAATCCATGTGTGTTTATAAACAAATATTGTGATTAATAGAAAGAGGATCTTTAACTCTAGATTGTTAGAGCCAAATCAAGAGTATTAAGCTTTGATACCACTTGTAGGTCACCTAGAGGGGGTGAATAGGTGACAAGCTAATCAAATGCAAAAATAATGAGAAATTAAAAACTATTTATACAAATTAAAACTATTATGCTAAGCACAAAAAGTATAACACGAGTGTTTAGCTGAATTTCTGGTGAGAGGCTCTGAACTATCTCCTCAAAATTCCTCTATATTAAGAGTTGAGGTGTCACTATGACTCTCGTGGTTGAATACAAGTGTGAGCACACAAACAACCCAAGCATATATTCAATTAAGCACAAGATATATCAAGCATATAAAGATGAACAATAAAAGCATGCAAGATATATAAATACAAGTGAGAGAGAGAAGCAATCGTAAACACGGGATATTTGTTTTGAGATTTGAGCACACTTGCTCTACGTCCCTGCCTTCAACACTATGAAAGATTTTTACTGGAATCGATCCCGCAAGATCACTCGTGCCGTAATATCTACAACGAGCTCCCTCAAGAAATCTTGGACCCACGAGTTTCACTTGTTCCCGCAAGAACAATAATACATACAAACCCGCAAGCTCGCCTAGGCCGCAACCTCCAACTACTTCTCAACACAAGAAAAGAAACATTGTGATCAACACTTTTGACCACAAATAAATTCTCTCACAAGAAAACCTATAGAATAGAATAGAATTGATGGCTCAAGCTTGTGTGAGAAAACTAGAGAGATTTGGATTGAAAAGCTTAAGAGAAACCCAATGAAAATTTTGTAGAAAAACACTCTAAGAGATAGGAGAATTTTGGCTTTTGAAACTTGTAAAGATTCTTTCCCAAAGAGATGAGAATATTAACTCTCAAAAATTTTGTTTAAAACTCTCTAATAGATGGAGAAGTGAAGCTCATGAAAGTTGTAAAAAAAAAAATCTTATGGAAGAAATCTTGTTCCAATCTCAAATGCCAAACTCTTTATATATAGGCTTGAAAAATCAAATCAAAACACGCAAAAAAAAAAACTAATTAAAAGAAATCCCATAGGCAATAGCCGTTGGCTACTGTTGGAAGTGACAGAAAAACAAAAACACAAACCTTAAACACTTGCTAGCTGGCACCAACGGCTAGTTCAAACTAGCCATTGGGTCACGCCCGGTTGGCCAGCTACTGTATCCGGTCGACTGCTGGCCTGCCAGAGAGCAAAAGCTCTCTGGCCGAACAATCCAGAGACTACTGTGCAAAGTAAAAACAGGAGCACATATTTGAGACCTAAAATATTCGAATTTGAAAATAAACATATAGAAAGAATTTGTAGATCTTTAACTTAAATTTCTAATGAATCTTGAATCAAATTAATATCATATTGGAGTAGAAAGTTATCAACAGAATACGAAAAGGTGTCAAACCAGAAACTGTAAACTGTTTTTAGAATAAGAACAGACTTTAACCAAATATTTGACATCTTTAGCATTTGAATAAGAAAATGAATATTGAAAAAGAAATGTAGCCCTAAAAGTTATCTTTGAAATGTTATTTAAATTATATTGATTAAATATAAGAATAAAAAAGTTATAGTCAGAAAACTATAAGGGTGTCGAGCAGATCAGCAGAACGGTTAGCCGTCCGATCGACCGAGAAAACCAGAGAGCTCTGCAGACTCAGTCGCTCGATCGATCGGTCGGCTGATCTCTACACAGTCGAATGGTGGTCGACCACACTCAGGTCACATGGGCTTGCGCAGGGCTTGTGCACGTCGGTTAACCACACGGTCGACCGACATGGCTATCAGTCGATCGTGCGGTCGACCAGCAATACCCAAAAACTCTATTTTGAAATATTTTAAACACCTTTTAAATTCATTTTTAAATCTAATAAATCTCTACAAATTCTTCAAAAATAAGTTCATGTAATACAGTATAGCACAAATATGTGTGATGAAAAATCAACACATATTTTAAACATGTGAACTAGTTTTTGAGATATAGAAATTTAATCATGATACTAAAATCGTATTTTCTGAAAATCAAATTTTTGTGTGTGTATGTATAAGCTTGAGCAAACCATAACTAATCTATCCTTTACACTTTATTTAAAAATAAAATCTTAAACTTACAAGCACATGACTCAAGTCTTGAAAATCTTCTCTTCATCTTGGCTTGGTCCAAAACTTCATCCATGAGGTAGACTTCCTTGAGTACTTGATGTGATCTTGACCCGCGAGCTCTTGAATTAACATGTGCTACCTTCAAAACTTGACTTTAAATCTTTTATTGAAACTGAATACCGACTAAGATCTTGATCAAATATCTGAAACTTAATTAAACACAAAATCATTAGTACTATAACAACACGAGTTAATCAACATCAAAATTAGAGTGATGGGCCTTTGGGCCAACATACAAGATATGGAACTCGAAAGACAAGAAGACTATTTTGAGCAGGAATGTTACATTTTATGAGGGTTCAGTGATGAAACCTATCGACTCTCAGTAGGTGAAGAGTAAGAAGACCACAAAGATATCACAGCTGATGGAGAGTGATATTACCCCACGTACTTCAGGAAGTTTAGTATCATTCGAGATTCCACCTACAATGACACAGAATAAGAATCATATAGCCGATAAGGGTACTGAAGACATTGAGAATCAATGACAGGTTCAAGATTGTTATAGTTAAATGAGGTAGAAGAAACCCACAGAAACCCTCATGGCTCACTACAAATGTGACAGTGGATTGTGCCCACCCAGTCATAGAAGATGATATTCTATCTACATAAAGAGATGCAGAATCAAGTATGAGTCTGAGATGTGAAAGGAAACTGTGTTAGAAGAGATGAACACTCTTTAGAAAAATGACACTTGGGAATTTCAGAATTGCCCAAGGGGAAAAGGCCATTGATTGCAAGTGGGTGTATACTAAGAAGCAACAATCTCAAGATAGAGCTATTGTTTTCCTATAATACCATGTTGGTAGCAAAAGACTACACACAGAGAAAAGATATTAATTACAATGAGGTCTTCTCACCCATTGTAAAACACTATTTAATTCGGATATTATTGGCATTAGTGGCGCAATATAACTTTGAGATGGATCAGCTCGGTGTAAAGATTGCCTTTCTCGAAGGTGATATTGATGAGGAGATCTTAATGACTCATCCAATGTGGTTTAAAGCTGCAGGTAAAGAAAATCTTATTTGCAAGCTAAAGAAGTCACTATATGAGGTTGAAGAAACATATGAGGCAATGATACAAGCAATTTGACAACTTTATGCGTGGTAAAAAATACACAAAAAGTAAATATGGTCCATGTGTTACTACAACATGTTATCAGGTGGAGAGTTTATCTATTTGTTGCTATATGTTAATGATATGCTTATTGCTTCCAAGAGTAGATCAGCAATCTAAATGTTGAAGAAACAATTGTCTTTCGACTTTGAGATGAAAGATGTAGGAGAAGCAAAGAAGGTACTTCGCATGGAAATTGAGAGAGACAAGGATAATGACAAGGTTCGCTTGACTCAAAAGGGGAAGTAGCAAAAGGTATTTTAGAAGCTCAATATCAATGGTGATACAAAGTCTGTAAGTATATCGTTGGCTCCTCACTTCAAGCTTAGAGCCACTATGTCTCCTACAATAGTAGAAGAACGTGAGTATGTCTCATATATCATATGCCAGTGCAGTGGGTAGCTTGATGTATGCTATGGTGTGTATAAGACCTGATTTATCACAAGCCATTAATATAGTTAGAAAAAACATGCACGATCCTGATACAAGTCATAGGGAGGTGGTGAAGTGGATTCTACGGTGCATTAAAGGTACGATAGATGTTGGATTGATATTTGAGAAGGATACCAATGTTAAGCAAGTGTACAAGGTATGTTGACCCCGATTATGCTTGATACTTTATAAGCGCCGGTCTACGATAGGATATGTCTTCACATTATCCCAAGCACTGGTGAGTTGGCGCTCGACTTTACAATCTATTGTAACTTTGTCGACAATAGAAGCAGAATATATAGCATAGGTTATAAAAGATGGCATTTTGCTTCAAGGGTTGCCTGATGATTTGGGGATCGAACAAGATTAGTTGAGGATCAATTCTGATAGCATGGGTCCTATCTATTTGGCGAATAATCAGGTTTACTATGCACGGACAAAGCACATCGATGATAGGTTTTATTTTGTTAGAGAGATTCTCAAAGAAGGTGATCTAGTGCTTGAAAAGCTTCACACACAAGAGAATCCAGCAGATGCTTACCAAGGTGGTTTCGGGAGCTAAATTCAACCATTATAAGAACTTGTTCCATATTTTTCTAGGTGCTTAAGTTTGATGGAGCTAGTTTGGATGAATTATGTATGGTTTGATGTCATAGGCATAGGGTACATAGGCAACCGTAATGGTGCAACCCGTTTGCTAAGATGATATTGGCTATTCATCGCGTTCGGCTCAGATTTGAGAATTCTTCACCGAGTCGAAAATTGTGTGTAGAGGATCTAAATATATAGTTGGTAGAGTATTTTTAACTCTTATTGGAGATAGCCTAGAGATTTGAGTTTTTAGCAAGTCCAACAAAGTAAAGCAGAGTGTCGCACAGAGCATCAGGTCAGTCGATCGCCCATTCGACCGACGTGCACAATGTGCACAAAAGGAAGAAGAAGTAGGGGGTCGATCGCTCGATCCACCGACCCTTACTTGAAAAGTTGAAGAAGCATTTCAATTGACCACCTGATTGATCGACCACTAACTTGGTTTTTAGAGCGCAGAGAAAATTGGCCTAGCTATCGACCGCTACATGGAGCCGATCGACTGCAAGTCAGTTCAGGAAATTTCATAATTGTTTTCTTATTCGTTTTAAGATTCATTTTCAAAACTTTTGATTTCCTTTTTATGTGAGAATTTCTGGCTATATATTGAGGAGTATTATACCCCAGTTTGTAACCTATATTGGTAATGGATTAATAAGATCTCTCTATTCTATCCCGAGGACGTAGATAATTTGCCAAATCTCGTTTAATCTTGGGTTCTCTATTTTGTTCTCTGTTCTTGCCTATTGTGATTGCTCATGGCAACTCTGATCGTGGTTCTGAACCTCCGGAGGATTCAACATATTTTTTATGCTCATATAAAATATTAATGGACAAAGGGAGATATACCTCTTAAAGTTTTGTGAGAGAACGAGATGAGTTTAGCCAATTAACTCTCTCTCTCTCTCTCTCTCTCACTCTCTCTGTGTGAGAGAATGAGACGAGTTTAGCCAACTAAGTCTCTCTCTCTCTTTCTCTCTCTCGACGAGTTAGCCAACTAATTCTTTCTCTCTGTGTGTGTGGCACTTGCGCGTTTTCAGATAAAATATTATGTTTTGTAGGCTTAGATGTAAACAAGATTGCAATTATGATAACTTTGCTGCCTGCTCTTTTTCTCTTGGGAAAGATCATATTGGTTGAATCACATAAATCTTGATTATTGTCATCTTTTACATTAAGAGCTCATACGTTCATAGTAGAGCAAGAAGACATAAATTTTCTTATCCTTTAATACATTAAGGTCGATCCGCGTAATAACTCTGCGAAGGGCAAAGAAATCATCAAGGCAATAATTGGGCTCCATAACATAACATTGTATACTCTGAAGGGGATTAACTTGCCCCCACTGTGGACCCGTCAAGTTCAATGCCATGCCGAAGACGATGAAATCAGGATGAGAACGAAAAAATGATAGCTGGTTCCACTCCTCTGACTTACCATCCACAAGCTCCGGGAAGTAGAAGAGAGGGGTGCATCTATAGTGGACATTTTTCAGCCTCCCTTGAGATCACAACACGTGTCTCGCAACAGAAAGGCATTTTGGTAAATCGACAGTCATTCCATCAAAACAGATCCATATGTACACATGGGAGTCAGTTATGCCCCTAGAATGAAGTAGATGGTTATGGATAGATGCAAATTTCTTTGCATGAGATCCCAATTATTCAATCAAGCGGTTATGAAGATCCAGCACATTCAAATCTTGTGATTACACCCATCCTGAATACTCGCATTCACGACATTACATACCAAAGATACAAGTACCTCACCTTCTCCAATGAGAGGGGGATCGGGTTTTTTGAGAGCAGCCCTGCACTGAGACTCTGACGTACAATTCCTATAATTCATGTAATCAGCAAATTATAGTGGAATTTCCTCCTTCACCTCATGGTTTTCCAATTTAAGGGGTTTCACGTAAAATTCTCTGTGTCTCTACGCTGTGTTATGCATTTCTGTATTTACACACTCCACTTTCCAATCTCTCTTGTCATGAGAATCGACTGTCCAACCCCTTGTGGTGGAAAATCTCCACAACAACCTAGCAACTGAAGTGTGTACAAGAGGGTTAATTCTAAGAGCTGTATTTGTAAGCCATTGTCCCTATAATCTACACATACCCACATTGCTCACAGCTCTTACCTGTATTCGATAGAGAGACATGTAGGGAACGAAAGAAGAATGACATAATAACCATACATAAAAAATACAAGAATTGGTTTAATTCCATCCAAATCTAGGGCTCCATCTGACTGAACAAATCTCAATTTTGGAGGGTTCCTCCTACAATTATTGCAATTACGACATCATTATGTGGCCCCCGGGCCCTAATGTGACATAATAATACATGCACTGCATTGTGTTTACATGTGCAAGTGAATTCGGGATATTTGAACTTGATCCAATTCGATGATTTTCTAATGCGTATTCAAAATCGTATTAGTAAATTCTAAAGTAGAGATTTTTGTCACGAGAAGTCTCAAGTTTAAGAGTGAATATACCTCAACTACTGTTGAATGCATACTAGTTTTCTTGTTTCATATCTCAGTTACCTACTCAATGCATAATTAATTTTAGTAGTACAATTTCTTTGTCACATAAATTATAATTTCCTTATATTCTTTTTTCTATCATTCATTTGCCCAAAAATACAGTTACATGGGGTCATAAACTTTGTATTAAATACATGTGATGAATGATGGTCTTGATTTCTTGGTCAAATGAACCTCAACGGTGGACTATTGATTAGTCTACAATTCTGCATTTTTATGTCGCATTTTCCCACCAGTTTATGAATAAATAGTCAGTCTAATACGTGTTTTGGTCTTTATTGCAGGTACAACCAAAGTTCAAGGGCAAAGGTGTAATAAGAGCTTAATTAGACCCAATTAAGGGTAATTAAATCCGCATTACTTGGAGGCCAAGCAAGGGATTATCTAGAAGATTCATTGAACCTAACCTCTTGCGCACATCAGACGAATCTGCGGTCGAAATTACCTGAAATTGGATATACCTGGAAGCAGCTAGAAGCAGACTAACGCGTGGACGAAATCCAGAGACGTAGATCCCTAGAATTGCCGCGGAATCTCGGCAATCCTTGAGATTCCGCGGCATTTTTGTGGAGCCACGCGTCGATGTTCGACGCGTGGCCCCGTCTCGTCTTCCAGAGCCTTCTTTTGCCTATAAATAGCCCTGCAGAGAGCCCAAACGCAAGTAATCTTCGTTTTTAGGAGTAGGTGCAGATTTAGTGTAGTGTAGGTGAGAGTTCTTCATTTTCTTGTATTTTCTTTTCTTTTTCTTAGATCATTGTAGTAGGGCTGAGTGATTCATAGAGAGAGAGATAGTGAGGGATTGATGTAATAGAGAGTGACACTCTATGTAAAGGTACCTCCTTTCTCTTCCATTGTAATCTCCTTCATCTTCTACATGATGTTTTGTTGCTAGTTTTTCTTCTCATGGCAATCTAACTACTAACCACTAACCTATCTAACCACTTACTTGATAATCCACATGAATCGGGTTGCCTCTACAAGGCCTTGTTCTTGCAAGAGCCATTGATGGCCAAAGATGATGGGTTCTAACATCTAACTTGCTAACTTGCTAACCAAGCTAACTCTCTTTTATTTCATGCTCTTTTATTTCATGCTAGCTAACTTGCTAACTTGCTAACCAAGCTAACTCTCTTTTACTTCATGCTCTTTTATTTCATGCATTCTTTTAATTGTTGGTGAGTTGATGCTTGTACTAGCTTGTTCTTGTTGCAATGTTGTGATTGTTATGAACCATCGGTGAGCCATGCTTTGTACCGTCTCTTTGAAGGCAAGGATTGTGATGGCCAAGGATCAAAATGTGAGGCAACTATCTCAAAGAGGTTAGCATGGTTAGTGGAGTACTTAGTAGTTAGTAGCCATGAGTTTTCTTTTACCTTTGTTTTAGAAATCGTTTTCAAGTTCCTCTTCTTATTTTCTTATCGACGTTTTCATCGCTCTCCTCACCTACCACATGCTTGTTTTCATTTTCTTTTCTTTTTCATTCTTTCAACATAGAAGAATTGTTAACATCTGACGTGACTAGAGACTGTTAATGCTTCTATCGCCTCCCTTCCCTGTGGATACGACCCGTTAAGCCAATGCTATAACGGAAGTATCGAGGGTATACTAAGCACATTTGAGCTTTTCATTTGATTTCATAAATACACATTTTGAGTGCTAGTTTCCACCCCGATCAAATTTTTGGCGCCGTTGCCGGGGAAGGGAATGGTTTTGATGTCACGTTTTTGTTAACATTTGTCTTCTCTATTTTGGTGTGCAGGGCAATATTTTCAGGTGCTTAACATTGCAGAAAATAATCTAGCTTTGCCTTTCCCTGCTCTAGAAAGCAGGACCCCAGATTTGGAAGGAAAGCCGCGAAACCGCGACTTTTGCCGCGCCACCGCGGCCATTGTGCAATAATTCTGTATATTGTTTGTTCTGGGATGTGTCTCTTGTAATAGCTAGTTGATTTCTGCTGCTATCTTTCTTGCTTTGATTGCCTACACACCACAAAAAAAAAAATAAAAGAACTAAAATACGGTAATTGGACGTTTTTAAAACGGTTTAGACATTTGCATTTAGGCACGTGTCAATTCAATTCTAATATACTGTATTTTGTTCTATTGTTGTGATTTGGATGGAGATGTACATATGGCATTGCATATAGCATAGGACAAACACGTGGGTGATTTATCGCTTTGTGTTATATTCTTGTCTATATTGCACACTTGCACAAATTGAATTTAAGGGCAAACTCCAAACAAGATAAGGTGGGATTTAATCACCCTTTCTTAGCCCAAAAATCATCTCCCCACTCACACAACCCAAGCCCTAATAAAATTTGAATAGACATTGGCCCCTAGGGACATTTCATCTAGGTCTAGGTCAACCCTCTTATTGGCTTGGTTTTGATTTTTCTTTTCTTTTTGTTTGTTGTTTGATTTTTTCTTTTTGTTTGTGATTTTTTGTGAAATGGCATTCAACAATAATAATTCTTTCAATCCAAACATGAATCCATATTTCACACCAACTCCATATGATTCAGATAATTCCAACCCGGCGTTTTCTAATATGCACCAACCAAATACACCGGGTTGGCCTTATCCGAATCAATACAACCCATACCCACATTCTTATGACTATAATTTCCATAATAATTTCAACTCGTCACAGAGTCATTGGGGATTCACGTACCCCGAGTCAAATTTTCAACCTCCTTGTCCCCCATGTCCACCTTGTCCATCATATTCAACTTATCTACAATATTTATTCCCCGATTTAGCTTCTTATACTCCTTTTTCTGAACCACCAATTGAAGAAAAATATGATTTACAAAGGAGTATAGAAGCAAATCTACAAGAGGCCGAGCAACAAATTCAGAAAATGAGGGCCTCTCCAATTCCACAACATTTTCAAGATTCATACTCATTTCCACCAGTCCAAAATAGAAGACCATCAATTTTGGAAATGAGTATGCGTGAGTCCAAACAACAATCACAAAATCTGATGGACTCACAATTTCACCACCAATTCCAAAACAACAATGCATCTCTTCAACAAAATAATGAACCAATCAGCCAGAAAAAGATGCTTGAAATCATGACTCAGGCTCAAAATGATCGTAACCGTGACATAGATTTGATGATCCAAACTCTTCATTCTCATCCTATTTCTAATGTCACCAACCATTCTGTTCGAGCCAAAGAGTCATGTTGTTTTGGAAATCAAGATTCAATTTCAGCACATCCACCTGAACTTGTCCACACCTCAAATCCTATTGACATTTTGGCAAGTTATCCTTTTCCTGAAATTGAACTTGAGCATGAATATGATCATGAAACTCAAATTAGTGATTCAATTCTACTTCCTGATTCAATTATGACTCCGGTGTTTTCACCTGATTTCAATCCTTTTCCCGAGTCTGTATTGGATCCAGTGCCTATTCATTGTGAAATTGAATCACTAATTTCTCATGATGATCATATTGAACTTGACCAATTTCATACTTTTAAAAGACCCATTGATAAATTGGCAAGTTCCCATTTTTGTGGAATTGAACTGAATGAGGAATGTGACTTTGATCCTCCAATTTGTGATCTTGTTCAAATTCCCGAATCACTATTGACTCCTGTTATGTTACCCAATTTGAGCAACATTTTAGAGTCAGTTTTGATTCCCATACCTGTCATTCATGAACTTGAATCACAACTCATAGAAAGTCACATTCCATCATGGGGAAATAATGGTGGACTTGAGCTTCATTTTCTTGATTTGGACCCACTTCCTGAACCGATTTCAACTCCTGAACCTTTACTTGATTTAAGTCTTTTTTCTGAGTTGATATTAGTTCCTGTGCTTCCTGAGTCCAAATCAATCATTCCATCTTTTCATACTCCATTCTGGGACAAGGGTGTTGATAAATTTGACTCCGAAATTATTTTAAAAATTTGGAAATTAGATGGGGTAAAATTCCTAATAAAAATTATAAATGCATACATCTTTTTAGTGGGTTGTATCATGGAGGTTTCGGGTGGGTTCCTTCGGACTCCACGCAATAATGATTGGGCCGCCTTTCGTGGACCAATTAGACCGCCACCGGAACCACCACCTTGAGGTAATTTTTTCCTTCCCTCTCTATTTTGTTTCATGCATACATATATCACGATGCATTGAGGACAATGCATGAAATAAGTGTGGGGGAGGGTTTACTAACATAGAGTTTTTAGATTTTCTTTCTTTTACACTTCTTTTAGAAATAAAAAAAATAATAATAAAAAAAAACTTTTTGAAATAAGAGACAAAGTTTTGACCTATTTTTAAGAAAATTAAGATGTATCTTAGAAATTAAGAAAGCCTTAATTATGACATCTTAAACCTAGTTGAAATAATAGATCTTGTTTGAAATTATAGGTTAAGTAAGAAAAATTGGTGAGATATTTTTATCTTGAATTTTTTGCCTTAGATAATATGCACTTTACACTTACACATTTCTTGGGATGGAGACAAAGACCAAAAATGCCATATAAATAAATATATATATATATATATATATATATATATATATATATATATGTGAATAAAGCATCACTTATTAAGCTGGATAACTATGCCTCAAGAAGCATGATTATTCACGCCTAACGGTGGTAAAAAAATAATAATCCCCTTTAGTTTCGTGGCCTTTTTCACTCGAGACCTTAAACCCGAGGGATGTTTTCTCATCTGTTGCCCTAAGACCGTCTGGTTTGGGAGTCATCGGTTATAGGCTCGTTACAAGGGTGAACTAGAAAGCCTAAACTAAGGGAAGAATAAAAAAAAAGGAAATATAAATATATATAAATAAATAGCTTTATGGTTAGAGTTGAAATCCCAGAAATCTTCACTGTCACGGTGTGCATACTATCTAGGTTTTATGAAAGATAAAATATTCAATCCAATTTTGAATTTTACCTTAATTGAAGACAAGATCTTGCATAGAGACTAAGTTTAAGGGAGAATGATTATAGGTGGACTTATGACCTAAGATCACTTATATTTTTGCAAAAATAATTCGTAAACTTGTCTCTCTTTCAAAATGCGTTTTCAAAATACTAACATTTGTCTTCTTTCTTTATGGATTTTGTGGGTGTAATCCGCTTAAAACCCTCAGGAGACAACACTCCTCCTCTAGGGTAACCTAGAGGTTTAACGGCTTGTTGCACACGCTCAGTGCAATCGCGTCACCTGCGAAAGTGGTGTAATAAAATTTGTAGTATAGTTTTTCTTTTCTTGTTTTGCTCGGGACGAGCAAAAGAATAAGTGTGGGGGTGTGATTAGTCTACAATTCTGCATTTTTATGTCGCATTTTCCCACCAGTTTATGAATAAATAGTCGGTCTAATACGTGTTTTGGTCTTTATTGCAGGTACAACCAAAGTTCAAGGGCAAAGGTGTAATAAGAGCTTAATTAGACCCAATTAAGGGTAATTAAATCCGCATTACTTGGAGGCCAAGCAAGGGATTATCTAGAAGATTCATTGAACCTAACCTCTTGCGCACATCAGACGAATCTGCGGTCGAAATTACCCGAAATTGGATATACCTGGAAGCAGCTAGAAGCCAGACAAACGCGTGGACGAAATCCAGAGACGTAGATCCCTAGAATTGCCGCGGAATCTCGGCAATCCTTGAGATTCCGCGGCATTTTTGTGGAGCCACGCGTCGATTTTCGACGCGTGGGCCCGTCTCGTCTTCCAGAGCCTTCTTTTGCCTATAAATAGCCCTGCAGAGAGCCCAAACGCAAGTAATCTTCGTTTTTAGGAGTAGGTGCAGATTTAGTGTAGTGTAGGTGAGAGTTCTTCATTTTCTTGTATTTTCTTTTCTTTTTCTTAGATCATTGTAGTAGGGCTGAGTGATTCATAGAGAGAGAGATAGTGAGGGATTGATGTAATAGAGAGTGACACTCTATGTAAAGGTACCTCCTTTCTCTTCCATTGTAATCTCCTTCATCTTCTACATGATGTTTTGTTGCTAGTTTTTCTTCTCATGGCAATCTAACTACTAACCACTAACCTATCTAACCACTTACTTGATAATCCACATGAATCGGGTTGCCTCTACAAGGCCTTGTTCTTGCAAGAGCCATTGATGGCCAAAGATGATGGGTTCTAACATCTAACTTGCTAACTTGCTAACTTGCTAACCAAGCTAACTCTCTTTTATTTCATGCTCTTTTATTTCATGCTAGCTAACTTGCTAACCAAGCTAACTCTCTTTTACTTCATGCTCTTTTATTTCATGCATTCTTTTAATTGTTGGTGAGTTGATGCTTGTACTAGCTTGTTCTTGTTGCAATGTTGTGATTGTTATGAACCATCGGTGAGCCATGCTTTGTACCGTCTCTTTGAAGGCAAGGATTGTGATGGCCAAGGATCAAAATGTGAGGCAACTATCTCAAAGAGGTTAGCATGGTTAGTGGAGTACTTAGTAGTTAGTAGCCATGAGTTTTCTTTTACCTTTGTTTTAGAAATCGTTTTCAAGTTCCTCTTCTTATTTTCTTATCGACGTTTTCATCGCTCTCCTCACCTACCACATGCTTGTTTTCATTTTCTTTTCTTTTTCATTCTTTCAACATAGAAGAATTGTTAACATCTGACGTGACTAGAGACTGTTAATGCTTCTATCGCCTCCCTTCCCTGTGGATACGACCCGTTAAGCCAATGCTATAACGGAAGTATCGAGGGTATACTAAGCACATTTGAGCTTTTCATTTGATTTCATAAATACACATTTTGAGTGCTAGTTTCCACCCCGATCAACTATACACAATCACAATCATAAGGATTAATGTTAAGGTTAAGCTTTGATTGTTGGATGTGATGGGAGAGCTGGAGGTGTTTGTTGAGAATTACTTTGAGCTACCAACAAGAAAATCATCCCCCCATCCGTAAACTCTATTATGGAGTCAAATTGAATGGGAGACAAACCCTTTAATTGTTGGCCATTCATACTTTTTATGAATATGTGACCAACTTGAGTGCGGAGAGAATCAAAATATATAATTGATAGAGTTTTCTTAACTATTGTTAGAGGTAACTAATAGATTTAAAGGTTGGAAAGACCAATGCAGCAAAGCAGAGCATTGCTAGAGCATCAGGTCTGGTCGATTGATGTAGACAATAGAAAGAAGAAGGAGCAGGGCAGTCGACTGCCCGATCGACCTACCCGTAACTTGAAAAGATGAAGAAACATGATCGATCAGTAACTTGGTTTTTGGAGCGCAGAGCAAATTAGCCTAGTGATCGACTAGCAGGTCGATTGCTACATGGAGCCGATCAACTGCCCGGTCGACCGCAAGTCGATTCTGGCAGTTTCTTACTTGTTTTCTGATTCGTTTTTAGATTCATTTTTAGAACTTTTGGTTTCTTTTTCTATGAAAATTCTCTAGCTATATAATGAAGGGTGTTGTACCCTATTTTGTAACATGTATTAGTGATTGATTAATATGATCTCTCTTCCTTCTGCACCGATGATGTAGGCAATTTGTCGAACCTTGTTAAAGCTCGTGTTCTCTATTTTGTTCTCTGTTCTTGCCTATTGTTATTGCTATCGAAAACTCTGATCATGGTTCTAAACTTCTAGAGGACACAACAAGTGGTATCAGAGCTTTCTAGGTTTGTGGGGAGTTTGTTGGGTGTAGTAGATCATTTTCAAAAACCAATCTAGGGTTTCCTTTAGAGGTAAAGTTTTGACCTTTATCTATTTTGATCTATTTCTCTGATTAGATTTCACAGTTATGTTTGGTTCTCTAGAGCATATGGTCAAAGTCAATCAATCAATGGTGAAAGCCATTAATATTCACCAATCAAAGATTGATGTGGTGAGGTTTGATGGCATGAACAAATTTGGTATGTAGAGATGCGAGGTGATGGATGTGCTGACCGCATCAAATTTGAAAAATTCTCTTTTGTTTGAGAAGAAACCAGACGATATCTCAGAAAGAATTGTGATAAGTTGAATCGGATGGCAGTAGGATCATCAGACCTTGTCTGACACAGGATTTAAAGTATCATGTGATGGCAGTAACTTTAACAAAAAAGATTTGGGAGATCCTAAGAAGCAATTTTTTAACAAAAAACATTGAAAATTGCTTGCATCTCAGAGGAGGCTTTATCGCTTCCAGTGGGGATTTCCATCAGCGAGCACATGAGCAACTGCATGAAGTTTCTTACAGACCTAGTTAATGTAGATGAAGTGATCAAAGACGAGGATAAGGTATTGGTCCTGTTGAGCTCTCTTTCAGATGATGATTATGAGACCTTTGTTCTCACCTTAATCAATGGTTAGTAATCCTTAACTACAATGATGTGTCGGCTACTCTTGTGAATTACGAACTAAGATGAAAGAACAAGAGTCCTCCAATAGCACATCAACAGAGGCACTGACTCTAAAAGGAAAAAGTTCTAATCGAAAGGGTAAAGGTGATCGTGAGAGAGTGAAGTCCATGTCTGCTTTGAAGAAGAATCAGTGTGCTTTCTGTAAAAAAGGAAGGACAATGAAAAGTTGATTGTTCAAAGCTCAAGAACAAGAAGAAGGATTCAAAGCCAAAAGCAAACATGGCACAAGTGAAGAGTTCACAAGTGGATGGTTTAGATATTGACTCATCAGTTATTTCACTTGCTATCACTACTACATTTTGTTACTCAGATATTTTTGAGTGGATATTAGATACAGGCACTACCTACCATGTTTGGCTCAAAAGGGATTGGTTCGCTAGCTTTGAGAAGGTAGATGGAGGTATGGTGCAAATGGAAGATAATCATACATGCAACATGGATAGGGTAGGTACGGTCCTTATAAAGATGTTTGATGGGATGATGAGGGAGCAGAAAGATGTGAGATATATTCCACAGATAAAGAAGAATCTTATCTCAATTGGTGCTTTGAAGGCATAGGGTCCAGAGTTTACTAGTAGAAACAGAGTTCCCCTGGTGCTTAAAGGCTCTATAGTTATGTTGAAGGGTGTCAGGCGCAACAACCTCTATTACTTTAAGCATAATACTGTTACAAGGCAACTGGCAACTTCAGTTGGTATAAATAATGATTCAACCAGGCTATGGCATATGAGACTGGGACACACTGGTGAGAAGTATTTGCAAGATCTTGCAAAGTAATGTGATTGGTAGTGAAAAGTACATTTTTATCATCATATTTACCATCACATTTTCATATTTATTCATATAATTCTGCACATTTATTAATATTTTGTGATTTATTTTGTGCAGGCCTTAAGTTCTTATTTTAATAATAAATAAAGCCTAAAAGAAGCCCAAAAGCCCATATTCAAGCCCAAGTGCAAAAGTACAAATATCAATTGTCAAAAGTGCAAATACACAAGGGCCAAAGTTGCAAATATTAAAGAAGAGAGAAGGATAGACTTCTATTCAACCCTAAACACTTGCGGGATGAGGATAAAAGCTAAAAGAAGAGAAGGAAATTCGTGAAAAAGATTTGAGATCTAGGTAACTTGCTTCCCAAGTTATATCTAAATCCCAAGATAAAGAGCCAGGATCAAACTTCTAGAAGCAAACGCCCAGATGGACGGACCAGGAGAAGCCACGCGCCAAGGCGCGTGGCCAGCCGCCACACTCAGGCTGCAGAAACGCGGCCCAAGCCGCGTTTCCGCGGCAATCCAGTCATATCCAGGGAACCGCCTTCGTGGACAACTTCGACTGGGACTCTACCTCCTTCTGCTCCTATAAATATCCCCTGCAGTGCAACCGAGAAGAGCGTCCCGAGGCAGAGCCAGAGGGCCAAATCTAGGGTTTTAAGTTTTCTTCTTCTTGTTTAGATTTTCTTTTCTCTTTTGTAATTTCTCTTTTTCCTTTTTGTAAACTGAGAGGAGATGATGTTCTCATGGAAGAAGGAGATCTACTTGTACTGAGGGTGACAATCGGTGTAAGTTTTGCTTTTCCGCCATTGTTAAATAAATCGAATCGAGGTTCGTTCTTTTTTATTATGTTATGTTCTTTTATTCTTGTTGATTCTTGTGTATCTCAGTTTTTGTTTTCTTCTGTTGTTATTTCTCTCTAATGTTTTGTGAACCGTGAGATCTGATTGCTTCGAGACTGCCTAGCCAAAGAAGAGCACTTGATGGCCTATGGAGATGAACAATCCTTCTTTAGATTGTCTTTTCTTTTCATAGTGTAGGTAGCGAAGGTGGACGATCCTATACGCCATACTTGCACGCCTTCCAAGACAGGGTAAGTCGTCGCGAACAGATCAAAGGTAAGCAAGGTAGAAGAGGTTTGTACATGTTATAGTTTCTTTCTTTTTATTTCTTTAGTTTAGATCTCACACTACCATATTCTCAATTTCTTTCCTTCACTTCCATTGTAAATATCACTTCTTCTTCTCCATCTTCTTTCTTTCTAACTTAACATTAAAATAATAAAAACTAATAAAAACTTTAGAGATAACTTATTGACAAAGCTTCCATCGCTAGTCCCTCCCAGAGGATCACGACCCGCATAGCCACTGCTACCGCGAATTAGAATTGAGAACCTTGCACAACTACTTCTAAATCTAACATCTTTATTTTTGCGTGCAGGTAAAATCTCGATCAACAAATTGGCGCCGTTGCCGGGGAGGGACGGTAAGTTATTCTCTAATAATAAAAAAAATTATTAACTAATTCGTTTATTCTTTTCTGTTTGCAGGTTTGGAGAACAGAAAAACAACAGCAGAAGTGGACATATAGCAACTCTGTGCCTCTGCCCTAGATGGCAGAGCAGCAGAGCCTACTCATCTGCCGCGCAAATGCGGCAATAACCGCGGATCCGCGGCAATAGTAGTGAACTACTGACGTATCTTTCTTCAGGTTGCTAAAAAGTGCAAGATTTGTTTTCTGCTCTGTTAAAATTTGTTCTGTGATAAACCTGTATACTTCTAATTAATTCAACAGTAAAATATTTGTTGTAAAAGATAAAAATTGATTAGACGTTTGCATCCTAGGCACGTGTCTTTTCAATTCCTTTATTTAACTGTTGAAGAGTGCTGGAGCAAGGTACGTTCGCATTGCATGTAGAATAGGACTCATCTCTTGGTTGATGCTTTGAGTGAATCTTATTTATATATTTTGTACACTTGCACAAATTTATTCTAAGGGCATAACCCATTAACAAGATAAGGTGGGGATTTCATCACCCTTCCTTAGCCCAAAAATCATATCTCAAGCACTCACTAACCCAAGCCTAACTTAAAATTAGTAGACGTTGGCCCTAGGGACATCTTGGACTCAATTAGGAGATTATCCTAAGGGCGAACAGTGCTGGAAGTTGACTCCTGCCAAATCAGTGTCTAGGAAGGGGATTGAGGGCCGAAAGCCCGAAGATTGGTGGTTATTTAATTAAGGAACGTCTTTGACGGAAAACCTCCCACCACTCTTGCCCTGACCTGGCTGATTAACTTGTGGTCAAAGTCTGCACCCTACCTCCCGTGGACAGTCTAACTAGTTAGGAGTCGTCTAGGTCATAGGTCTACCCTAACTTAGGTTAGAATTTTTTTCTTTTTGTTTGATTATTTGTTTGTTTTCTTTTTCTTTTGTTTGTGTTTGTGTGATATGGCATATAACAATTTTTTCAATTTTAATCCATATTACACACTTAACTCTTTTTCGGATATTACCAACCGGCATATCATAACTTTGACAAATCTAGTGTGCCGGAATGGTCTTATCCGAATGATTATAACCCATGCCCCCCATCTTATGACCATAATTTTCATACTTTCAACTATTCACAGAGTTCATCGGGTTTCGCTTCCCCCGAGTCCAATTTTCAACCGACTTGTCCTCCGTCTCCACCTTGTCCACAATATTCCCAAGATTCATACTCAGATCCACCCATTCAGAATAGAAAACCATCTATCCGGAAAATGATGAGTATGCATGAGTCCAAGCAACAATCACCATCAATCTTAGACATGATGATGCGTGAGTCCACCGACTCACAACTTCATCACGATTACACTTCCTTTATCCAAGTCCAATCACAAAAGAGGCTTGAAGCCATGACTCAGGCTAGATTAGCTCGTGAGCATGAACTAGATATGATGGTTCAATCTTTGCGTTCTCACAGTCCGGCCAATTCTGATGTCGATGACCACTCTCTTAAAGCCGACGAACCAAGTTGCTTTGGACAACAAGATTCTACTTCAGTGCCATCATTTGAACTTGCCGAAACTCCAATTTTTGATAGTTTGGCAAGTTCTTCCTTTCCTGAAATAGAACTTGAGCATGAATATGATCATGATCTCCCACCTGATGATTCAATTTTACTTCCTGATTCAATAATGACTCCGGTGTCTCCACCTGATTTCACTTTTCCTGAGTCAACATTGGATCCTGTGCCAATTCATCATGAAATTGAGTCACCCATTTTTGATGATCATATTGAACTTGACCAATTTTACAATTTTGAAAGTCCCATGGATAAATTGGTAAGTTCTCATTTTTATGAGGTTGAACTCAATGAGATATGTGACCTAGATTCTCAAATCTATGATCAAGTTCAAATTCCCAAATCATTATTGACTCCTGTTTTGTTACCCGACTTAGGTAATATTTTCGAGTCAGTTTTGATTCCCACTCATATCATTCCTGAACTTGAATCACCACCATTGAGTCACATTCCATTGTGGGAAGATTATTGTGGACTTGAGCTTCAACTTATTGATTTGGACCCACTTCCTGAACCTAGCCCGACTCCTGAACCCTTACTTGATTTAAGTTTCTTTCTTGAGTCGGTATTCGTTCCCGCACTTATGACATCCAAGTCAATCATTCCATCTTTTCACTCTCCATTCTGGGACAAGGCAGTTGACACAATTGACTCTGAATATAATTATGAATTATGGAAATTTGATGGGGTGGAATTATTAAAAAATGATTATACATACATTTTAGTGGGTTATATAAGCAAGATTTCTGGTGGGTTCCCCCGAATTTCATAAAAAGTAGATTGGGCCGCATTTCGTGGACCAATTAGACCAGCACCGGAACCACCACCTTGAGGTAACTTCTGCCTTCCCTTGTTCTTTTTCATGCATATATGCATTCATTCATACATTGAGGACAATGCATGAGATAAGTGTGGGGGTAGGCTTTACTAACATACTAACATAGGTAGAAACTAACCAAAATTTTCTATCTAAAAAAAAATAATATGTATATATTATAAAAAGGACAATATTTTGACTTATCTTTTGAAAGAAATCTAAGTTAGTCTTAAGGATTAGGAAAATCATGATTAGGATTTCTAAAAACTTGGTCAAAATAAATAAATTGTTTAAATGTTAGGTATAGGAGGAGAAATTGAATAATTAATTAGTCTTGATTTTTACCTTAATGAAATTTTCATACCTAATGCATATCTAGGATTCTAAGACGAAGACCTTTGTGCCTCATATATATATAGAAAAAAAGAAAAAAAAAGAAAATCACTAATTAAGCTGATACATGTGCCTCAAGAAGCATAAATATTCATGCCTAAAGGTGAGTAAATAAAATAAAGTCCTTAGTTTTGGGGCCTATTTCACTCGAATTTGAGTCCGCGGGGTGTTTTCTCACCTGGTGCCCTAAAGCCAACCGGTTAGGGAGTCATCGACTTTAAGTTCGTTACATGGGTGGATTAGAAAGCCTAAGGAAATTAAGGAAAAATTACTTATATATGTACTAACACATCTAATAGTCAATTAGTTAGGTATTAGGGCCTCAAGAAGCCTTGATACTTACACGAAAGAAAATTAGATGAGTTATACATATCAAAAAAAAAGTATATATAAATAAATAAATAATAAAGGGGCATGAGAGTCCAAGTTAAGGAATTCCTAGTATAAATTCATAAGGATGCACATGATTTTTGGTAACGAAAAAGACTATATTAGAAATTCAATTTTAATTCTTACCTAAAATGGAAAACAATTTACTGTATAAAGACTAAGTTTAAGAATGAATAAAAATGATGATCCTAAAAACTTATAGATTACTTAGTCTTTTCAAATGTATTTCAAATATTTCCTTTTTATGGATTTTGTGGGTGTAATCCGCTGAAAACCCTCACGAGACAACACTCGTCCTCTAGGGTAACCTAGAGGTTTAACGGCTTGTTGCACATGCTAAGTGCAACCGTGATTCCTACGAAAGTGAGTTAGGTTAGATTAATTTTTTTTCTTTTTCTCTTTGATTTTTACTCGAGGACGAGCAAAAAGATAAGTGTGGGGGTGTGATTGGTAGTGAAAAGTGCATTTTTATCATCATATTTACCATCACATTTTCATATTTATTCATATAATTCTGCATATTTATTAATATTTTGTGATTTATTGTGTGCAGGCCTTGAGTTCTTATTTTAATAATAAATAAAGCCTAAAAGAAGCCCAAAAGCCCATATTCAAGCCCAAGTGCAAAAGTGCAAATATCAATTGTCAAAAGTGCAAATACACAAGGGCCAAAGTTGCAAATATTAAAGAAGAGGGAAGGATAGACTTCTATTCAACCCTAAACACTTGCGGGATGAGGATAAAAGGTAAAAGAAGAGAAAAAAATTCGTGGAAAAGATTTGGGATCTAGGTAACTTGCTTCCCAAGTTATATCTAAATCCCAAGATAAAGAGCCAGGATCAAACTTCCAGAAGCAAACGCCCAGATGGACGGACCAGGAGAAGCCACGCGCCAAAGCGCGTGGCCAGCCGCCACACTCAGGCCGCGGAAACACGGCTCAAGCCGCGTTTCCGCGGCAATCCAGTCATATCCAGGGAACCGCCTTCGTGGACAACTTTGACTGGGACTCTACCTCCTTCTGCTCCTATAAATACCCCCTACAGTGCAACCGAGAAGAGCGTCCAGAGGCAGAGCCAGAGGGCCAAATCTAGGGTTTTAGGTTTTCTTCTTCTAGTTTAGATTTTCTTTTCTCTTTTGTAATTTCTATTTTTTCTTTTTGTAAACTGAGAAGAGATGATGTTCTCATGGAGGAAGGAGATCTACTTGTACTGAGGGTGACAATCGGTGTAAGTTTTGCTTTTCCGCCATTGTTAAATAAATCGAATCGAGGTTCGTTCTTTTTTATTATATTATGTTCTTTTATCCTTATTGATTCTTGTGTATCTCAGTTTTTGTTTTCTTCTATTGTTATTTCTCTCTAATGTTTTGTGAACCGTGAGATCTGATTGCTTCGAGACTGCCTAGCCAAAGAAGAGCACTTGATGGCCTATGGAGATGAACAATCCTTCTTTAGATTGTCTTTTCTTTTCATAGTGTAGGTAGCGAAGGTGGACGATTCTATACACCATACTTGCACGCCTTCCAAGACAGGGTAAGTCGTCGCGAACAGATCAAAGGTAAGCAAGGTAGAAGAGGTTTGTACGTGTTATAGTTTCTTTCTTTTTATTTCTTTAGTTTAGATCTCACACTACCATATTCTCAATTTCTTTTCTTCACTTCCATTGTAAATATCACTTCTTCTTCTCCATCTTCTTTCTTTCTAACTTAACATTAAAATAATAAAAACTTTGAGATAACTTATTGACAAAGCTTCCATCGCTAGTCCCTCCCAGAGGATCACGACCCGCATAGCCACTGCTACCGCGGATTAGAATTGAGAACCTTGCACAACTATTTCTAAATCTAACATCTTTATTTTTGCGTGCAGGTAAAATCTCGATCATAAGGATTGTTGAAGGGTGTAAAGATATGCAAGTTAGAGTTCTGTGAGCACTGCATCATTGGCAAGAAGACCAACGTGAAGTTTGACACTGCTATTCACCGTACTGAGAGAATTCTTGACTACATTCACACGGACATTTGGAGACCTATCAAGATGGCACCACTTAAAGATATGTATTACTTTATATCATTCATTGATAATTTCTCTAAGTGTTGTTGGGCGTACACTATGAGATACAAAAGAGAAGTCCTACATTTGTTTGTGGAGTAGAAGAAGCATATGGAGAACACACAGGAAGGAAGATCAAGGTACTCAGTTCAAATAATGGTGGTGAGTACACTAGTGATCATTTTCTACAGCTATGTCATGCGAGAGCATAGAGAGGTACTTCAAAGTTAGAAAAACACCGGAATAGAATGGGGTGGCCAAAAGAATGAATCTAACCTTGTTAGAGAAGGTTCGATGTATGTTATCAAATTCAAGATTGTCAAGATCCTTTTGGGCCGAGCCGTTGATGTATGCGTGCCTTCTCATTAATAGGTTGTCATTGTCTACGATAGGATATAAAACTCTCATAGAGGTTTGGTCAGGAGAAGCTACTCAAGACTACAATTCACTTAGGATATTTGAATGTCCTTCCTACTATCACGTCAAGGAGGACAATTGTGAATCTGAGATGTAGAAGAAACTATGTTGGAAGAGATGAACTCTCTTTAGAAAAATGAAACTTGATAATTTCAAAATTGTCCAAGGAGAAAAGGCCATTGATTGCAAGTGGGTGTATGCTAAGAAGCAAGGATCTCAAGATAGAGCTATTGTTTTTCTACAAGACCAGGTTGGTAGCAAAAGGCTACACACAGAGAGAAGATATTAATTACAATAAGATCTTCTCACCCATTGTAAAACACTCTTCTATTCAGACATTATTGGCATTGGTGGCGCAATATGACTTTGAGGTGGATCAACTCGGTGTAAAGGTCGCCTTTCTCTATAGTGATGTTGATAAGGAGATCTTATTGACTCATCCAGTGTGGTTTAAAGCTGCAAGTAAAGAAAATCTGGTTTCCAAGCTGAAGAAGTCGCTATATAGGTTGAAGCAACTGTTGAGGCAATGGTACAAGCAATTTGACAGCTTTATGCATGGCAAAAAATACACAAGACGTAAATATGACCCATGTGTTACTACAAAAAGTTATTAGGTGGTGAGTATATCTATCTGTTGTTATATGTTGATGATATGCTTATTGCTTTCAAGTGTAGATCAGCAAGCGATATGTTGAAGAAACAATTGCCTTTTGACTTTGAGATGAAAGATATAGAAGAAGCAAAGAAGGTAGTTGGCATGGAAATTGAGAGAGACAGGGATAGTGGCAAGGTTCGCTCGACTCAAAAGAGGTATTTGCAAAAGCTACTTCAGAAGTTCAATATTAATGGTGATACAAAGTCTCTAAATACATCGTTGGCTCTTCACTTCAAACTTAGAGCTACTATGTCTCGTACTATAGTGGAAGAACATTAGTATGTCTCACATATCATATGCCAGTGCAGTGGTAGCTTGATGTATGCTATGGTGTGAATAAGACCTAATCTGTCACAAGCCATTAGTATAGTTAGCAGAAACATGCACGATCCCGGTAGGGGTCATAGGGAGGTGGTGAAGTGGACTCTATGGTGCATTAAAGGTACGATAGATGTTGGATTGATATTTGAGAAGGATACCAATGTTAAGCAAGTGTACAGGGTATGTTGACTCTGATTATGTTGGATACCTTTACAAGGGCCAGTTTACGATGGGGTATGCCCTCACATTGTCCTAAGCATTGTGAGTTGGCGCTCGACTTTACAATCTATTGTAACTTTATGGACAACAGAAGCAGAATATATGGCCATAACATAGGTTATAAAGGAGGGCATTTGGCTTCAAGGGTTGTCTAATGATTTGGGGATCGAATAAGATCAGTTGAGGATCAATTGTGATAGCATGAATGTTATCTATTTAGCGAAGAATCAAGTTTATTATGCACGGATGAAGCATATCGATGATAGGTTTTACTTTGTTAGAGAGATTCTCAAAGAAGGTGTCTAGTGCTTGAAAAGATTCGCACATAAGAGAATCCGACAGACATGCTTACCAAGGTGGTTTTGGGGCTAAATTTAACCATTGTAAGAACTTACTCCATATCTTTCAGTTGCTTGAGTTTGATGGAGCTTGTTTGGATGAATTATGTGCGGCTTGATGCCTTAGGCATAGGGTACATTGGCAGCTGTAATGATGTAGCCCGTTTGCTGAGCTGGAATTGGCTATTCGTTAAGTTTGGCTCAGATTTGAGAAATCTTCATCGAGTGGAGAATTGTGGGTAGAGGATCTAAATATATAGTTGATAGAGTTTTTTAACTCTTGTTGGAGATAGCCTAGAGATATGAGTTTTAGTAAGACCAACACAGCAAAGTAGAGTGTCTCACAGAGCATCAGGTCAGTCGACCACCCAGTCGACCAACATGCACAACGTACGCAACAAGAAGAAGGAGCAGGGGGTCGATCGCCCGGTCCACCAACCCTAACTTGGAAAGATGAAAAAGCATGTCAGTTGGATGCCCGATTGACTGACCAGTAACTTGGTTTTTGGAGCGCAGAGCAACTTGGCCTAGCGGTCGACCACTACATGGAGCCGGTCAACCGCTTGGTCGACTGCAAGTCAGTTCTAGCAATTCGTAATTGTTTTTTGATTCATTTTATGATTCATTTTCAGAACTTTTGATTTCCTTTTTATATGAGAATTCTTTGGCTATATATTGAGGGGTATTATACCTAATTTGTAACATGTTTTGGTGATAGATTAATAAGATCTCTATTTTCTATCCCGAGGACGTAGATAATTTGCCAAACCTCGTTTAATCTTGTGTTCTCTATTTTGATCTCTGTTCTTGTCTATTGTGCTTGCTCACGGCAACTCTGATCATGGTTCTGAACCTTCGGAGGACGCAACACATTTTTTGTGCACATAAAAAATACTAATGGATAAAGGGAGATGTGCCTTTTAAAGTTTTGTGAGAGAACAAGATGAGTTTAGCCAACAAATTCTCTCTCTCCCCCTCTCTCTGTCCCTTTGTGAGAGAACAAGCCGAGTTTAGCCAACTAAGTCTCTCTCTCTCTCTCTCTCTCTCTCACCTCTATGAGTTAGCCAACTAATTCTTTCTCTATGTGTGTATATGTGAGTGGCGCGAGCGCATTTTTAGATAAAATATTAAGTTTTGTAGGTTTATATGTAAACAAGAATACAATTATGATATCTTTATAGCCTCCTCATTTTCTCTTAGGAAAGACCATATTGGTTGGATCACGTAAAACTTGATTATTGTCATCTTTTACATTAAGAGATCATACGTTCGTAGTAGAGCAAGAAGACATAAATTTTCTTATCCTTCAACACATTAAGATCGACCAGCGTAATAATACTGCGAAGGGCAAAGAAATTGTCAAGGCAATAATTGGGCTCTACAACATAACATTGTATACTCCGAGAGGGATTAACCTGCCCCACTATGGACCCGTCAAGTTCCATGCCAAGCTAAAGACGGTGAAATCGGGACGAGATTGAAAAAATGATAGTTGGTTCCACTCCTCCGACTTCCCATCCATAAGCTTCGGGAAATGAAAAAGTGGGGTGCATCTGTAGTGGACATTTTTAGCCTCCCTTAAGATCATAACACGCATCTTGTGACAGAGAGGAATTTTAGTAAATCGATATTTATTCCATTAAAATAGATTCATATCTACATATGGAAGTTGGTTATGCCCCTAGAATGAAGCAGGTGATTATGGATAGATGCGGATTTCTCTGCATGAGGTCCCCACTATTTAATTCAGGCGGTTATGAAGATCCAACACATTCAAATCTTGCGGTTACAACCATCCTGAGTACTCGCATTCACGATATTACCTACCAAAATAAGAAATACCTCATCTTCTCCAACGAGAGGGGAATCAGGTTTTTTAAGAGCAGCCTAACACTGAGACTCTAGCGAACAATTCCTATAATTCATGTAATCTGCGAATTATTGTTGAATTTCCTCCTCCACCTCATGGTTTTCCCATTTAAGGGTTTCTACATAAAATCCTTTGTATCTCTATTCTGTGTTATGCATTATCTATATTTACACACACTCTACTTTTCAATCTCGCTTGTAGTGAGAATCGACCATTCAACCCCTTGTGGCAGAAAATCTCCACCACATCCTAGCAACTAATGTGCATACAAGCGAGTTAATCCTAAGAGCTGTAGCTGTAAGCCATTGTTCCTATAATCTACACAGACCTCACACTGCTCATAGCTCTTATCTGTATTCGGTAAAATGACATGCAGGGTAAGGAAAGAAGAATGACATAACAACCATACATAAAAAACATGAGAATTGGTTTAATTCCATCCAAATCAAAGGCTCCGTCTGACTGTACAAATCCTAATTTTGAAGGGTTCCTCCTATAGTTATGGCAAGTACGGCATCATTGTGTGGCCCCCTGGCCCTGATGTGATATAATAGTACATGCTTTGATTGTTGGATGTGATGGGAGTGCTGGAGGTGTTTGTTGAGAGTTACTTGGAACTACCACCAAGAAAATCATCCGCCCATCTGTAAACTCTGTTATAGAGTCAAATTGAATGGGAGACAAACCCCTTAATTGTTGGTCGTTCCCACTTTTTATGAATATGTGACCAACTTGTTTATTTTGTGGGAAGAGGATCTAAATATATAATTGATAAGAGTTTTTAACCCTTGTTGGAGATAACTCATAGATTTGGAGGTCAGCAAGACCAACGTAGTAAAACAAAGAGTCACGTAGAGCATCAGGTCTGATCGACTAGCGTGCACAATAGAAACAAGAAGGAGCAAGGCGATTGACCGCCTGGCCGACCGACCCGTAACTTGAAAAGATGAAGAAGCATGACTGACCTGTAACTTGCAGCGTAAGCAAACTTGCCTAGCAGTCAATCGCCGGCCGACCGCAAGTCCGTTCTGGCAGTTTCCTAATATTCTTTGATTCATTTTCTAATTCTTTTTTTGAACTTTTGGTTTCTTTTTCTATGAATCTCAGGCTATATTTTGAGGGGAATTGTACTCTATTTTGTGACATGTGTTGGTGATTGATTAACAAGATCTCTCTCCCTTCTGCCCGAGGATGTAGGTAATTTATCGTACCTCATTAAATCGCATGTTCTCTATTTAGTTCTCTGTTCTTACCTATTGTGATTGCTATGGTAACTCTGATCATAGTTCTGAACTTCTAGAGGAAACAAAAAGTGGCATTAGAGCTTTCCACGTTTTTCGGGAGTTTGTTTGGGTGGAGTAGATCATTTTCAAAATCCAATCTAAGTTTTAAATTGGAGGTAAAGTTTTGACCTTTATCTGTTTGGATCTATTTCTCTGATTAGTTTCCGCAATTATGTTTGGTTCTTTGGAAAATATATCCAAAGTCAACCAATCAACGGTGAAGACCATTATTCACCAATCGAAGATCGATGTTGTGAAGTTTGATGGCACAAACAAATTTGGTATATGGAGATGTGAGGTGATGATGCGCTGATCGTGTCAAATTTGAAAGATTCTCTTTTGTTTGAGAAGAAACCAGATGATATCTTAGAGAGAATTGTGACAAGATGAATTGGACGACATGTAGCGTCATTAGATCTTGTCTAACACAGGATCTGAGGTATCATGTGATGGAAGAAACTTTCATAAGGAAGATTTAGGAGATCTTAAGGAGCAATTATTTGACAAAAAGCATTTAAATCGCTTACATCTCAAGAGGGAATTTCTCGCTTCCAATGAGGATTTTGATCAGGGAGACATGAACAACTACATGAAGTTTCTTGCAGACCTAGCTCATGTGGAAACTGATCAAAGACGAGGACAAGATATTGGTCCTGTTGAGCTCTCTTCCAGATAATGATTATGAGACCTTCATTCTCACCTTAATCAACAGTAAGCAATCCCTTAGCTACAATGACGTGTTGGATGCTGTTGTGAACCATGAACTAAGATGGAAGGACAAGGAGTCCTCCAATAGCACATCAGCAGAGGCGTTGACAGTAAAAGGAAGGAGTTTCAATCAAGAAGGTAAAGGTAATCGTGGGAGATTGAAGTCCATGTCTGATTTGAAGGAGAATAGTGTGCTTTCTACAAAAAAGGACACTGAAAAATTGATTGTCCGAAGCTCAAGAACAAGAAAGAGTCAAAGTTAGAAGGAAATATTACACAGGTTAAGAGTTCACATGTGGATGGTTCATATATTGACTCATCAATTGTTTCACTTACTATCACTACTCTTGCATTTTGCTACTGAGATGTTTCTTACTGGATATTGGATACATGCTTTACCTACCATGTTTGCCCCAAAAGTGATTGGTTCGCTGGCTTTAAGAAGCTGGACGGAGGTATGGTGCAGATGGGTGATGATCACACATACATCATGGATGGAGTAGGTGCAGTCCTTATCAAGATGTTCGATGGGATGATAAGGGAGATGAAAGATGTGAGATACATACCTAAGGTAAAAAAGAACATTATCTCAACTGGAGCTTTGGAGTCAAAAGATCTAGAATTTACTTGTAGAGACGGAGTTCTCAAGGTGCTTAAAAGTTTTATAGTTATATTAAAGGGTGTCAGGTGCAAAAACCTCTATTACTTGAAGGATAATATTGTTGCAGGACAATTGGTAACTTCAGTTGGTATAGATGATGATTAAACCATGTTATGATATATGAGCCTAGGACACACATGTGAAAAGTCTTTGCAAGTTCTTGCAAAGTAAGGATTATTGAAGGGTGCCAAGACCTACAAGTTGGAGTTCTGTGAATACTGTGTCATTGGCAAGAAGAGAAAGGTGAAGTTTGGCACTGCTATTCACCATACTGAGGGGATTCTTGATTACATTCACACTGACATTTTGGGGCCTATCAAGACGACATCACTTCGAGGTATTTATTACTTTGTATCATTCATTGATGATTTCTATAGGTGTTGTTGGGTGTACGTGATCGGTCACTGAATCTGCATATTTATTGTCATATTCTCATACTTATTATATAATAAACTCTGTTTTTAATCCTATTTATTGTCTAATTTATATACAGACCCATTATTAAAGGAGAGGGAAGAGAAACGAGCCCAAAAGCCCATCAAAATTCTGATTTAATTCAGAATTAATTCGAATCAGAAAATTAAGGCAGATCAGGGCAATCAGAGAAGATAAAATCAATTGAAAACTAGTTAAAATAAATCTCTATAAATCAATTGGTTAAAGACGAAAATTAAAGGAGGTTTCGTCAAATCCAGGACCCAAAACTGCAAATCTGGCAAGAGATGTATCATATCGCGAAACCAGGGAGTACCACCCCCGGGGTGTGGCCACCTGGCCACACCCTGGCTACGAAAATGCGGCCAAAGACGCATTTTTGTGGCTTGTTTGATTCTGTTGGGGGAGCGTTTGCTCCCCCTATCTTTATACGCTCCTCCCCATAGGGTTTTTGCCTATAAATACGGGGTTTTCAGAGATTACAGGGAACGATCAAGCAGAGAGTAGAAGTTAGGCTATTTTGTAGTTTGTAACTTAGGTATTTATTTTCTTTATGTAATTATTATTTTATTTATGTAACTGAGAGGAAAGAAGAGTTTCATTGAGGAATAAGAGCAAGCTTGTACTAAAGGTGACACCGGTGTAAGTAAGTCTTTTCTTTCATTGTTATTTGAATCAAGGTTTCTTTTTCTTCTTTACCCTTGTTTTCATCTGCTTTTCTCTGCTGTGTTTGTGAATCCAAATAACTCTGATAGCCTCGAAGTTGCCTTCCTCTTGTAAGTGCCGTTGATGGCTTATGGTGATGGATAGCCATTCCTATACTAGTGTAGCTTGCCCCCTTCATTTCGTAGGGTAAATCGGGAATGGGGAAGATCCTATTTATCATACTTCACTCGCATTCAAGCAAAGGTAAATCGTCGATACGGGTCAAACGTAAGAAGATACCGAAGAGGTGAGTAAGTATTTCTTTTAGGTTTTTTTTTTTAACTTTTAGTTTAGAACACCACAATCTCCAAACTCTTTTATCACTCTTTTTAATTTCTTTATATAAATCCATTTTTTATTTTCTCCACCTTCACAATCAATCACTTTCTTCTTAACTTGACTGTAACTTATTTTTCTTTTTCTTTTTAAGAACTAAAAGAAGATCTTTAACTATTGATTGTAACCTAAAAGAGAACTTGCAAAAAAAGTTTTCATCGTTAGTCCCTCCTTATGGATCATGACCTGCATAGCCACTTGCTTTTGCGATAGAATTGAGTACTTTGCACTTCTATTTTATATTTCTGAAATTTTGTATTTTATGTGCAGGTAACACCTAAATCAAATTTTGGCACCGTTGCCGGGGAGGGATGGTAAGTAATTCTCTTTTTAAGTTTATATTATTAATTAACTCTCTTCTTTGTGCTTGGTGTGCAGTGATAGATATCAAAGAATTATTTACTGCAGTGGATATATAAGTGACCCTTGACTCTGCTCAAGAAAGCAGAGCCCAAAAACCCTATGATTTGCTACATTCCAGTGGCAATCTGAGTAAACTACTAACCTGTATTTCTGCAAGTTGGCTTAATTGTAAAGCTAAATTTCTGTAGCTATTTATTTTCTTGATTAAATTATTGTACATACTTTCTAATTTCAACAGTAAAATAATGTTTGTTAAATGCTAAAAACAGTTTAAATTTTGCATTTAGGCACGTGTCTAATTCGTTTACATTTTATATTACTATTGAAGAGTGCTAGAGCAAAAAGTACGTATGCATAGCATATAGTTTAGAAAACATTCTTGAGTGATTATTTGCTTGTTGAATGTTACTTTTATATCTGTACACTTTGCACAATCAATCTTAAGGGCCTGTCCTATAATCAAGATAAGGTGGGGAAGTCATTACCCTCTCTTAGCCTACAAACAATCTCCTCACTCACTAATCTAAGCCTAACTAAAATTGAGTAGACGTTGGCCCTAGGGACATCTCGAACTCATATAAGAGACTGACCTAAGGGGAAAATTGATTTGAATTTGACTCTTGCCGAATCGGTGTCTAAGGTTAGGGATTGAGGGCCAAAACCCCGAAGGTTGGTGGTTTGGCATAATTAGGCACATTGCTTAGGCACGGATACCTCCCTTTGATCTTGTCCCTACCTGGTTGATTAACTTGTGGTCAGATTCGGCAATATACCGTGGACAGTTTAACCAGTTAGGAGTCATCTAGGTCTAAGGTTTACCCTAACTTAGATTAGATTTTTCTCTTTGTTTGTTTATTTATTTTTTTCTTTGTTTGATTTTGATATTTCTTGTGTGATATGGCTTATAACAACAATTTTTTCAATTTTAATGGTAATCCATGTTACACCCCGACCTCTTTTTCGGATATTACCAACCCAACATATCATAACTTTAACCAACCTAGTGTGCCGGATTGGTCTTTTCCGAATCAATATATACCCCAGTCTCGATACTATGAACAAGACTGGAATAATCATCACTACTCTTTACAGAGTCAATGGGGATACAACACCCTTGAGTCATATTGTCAACCACCCTACCAACATCTAGCTTCATATAATCCTTCTCCCGAACAACCATTAGAAGATTTATTTGACTGGAAAAAGAGGATGGAAGCCTTAGACGAGCTTGAGCGACTTATTCAAATTTTAGAAGACTAAAAATCCTGTCAAAATTTTCAAGTCACAGACCCTTACTCTATTTTTCAAGAAGAACATGCCGACTTAGAGAAGAGTATAGAATCCATGATTCAATTTCAAAATGATCCACTCGATATGATGAAGCAAGACTTAGATTGGAAAACATATGTAAGAATAAGTAAACTCTCCCTACCCAATCTTTGACTATTCTCGACACTTCTAACCATATTGATGAAAATCAAGAATCATGGTACCTTGAAGACTTTGACCAAGATTCAATTTCACCACAGAACCTTGAACTTGACTAATATCAACCCATTGACGAATTGGGAAGTTTTAATGAGGTTGAACTTGATTATGAATGTGACCTCAATCCCCAACTTTGTGATTCAGTTTCCATCTTCAAATCTATGTTGAATCCCATATTTTTACCCAATTTGGGCTAATTTCTTGAGGCAACATTTATTCCCGTACCGATAGATCTAGAAATAAAATCACTAATTTTGGATAGTCACATTTCATTGATGGGAAAAGAATGTGAATTTCAATTCTTAGATTTGAACTTAACTCTTAAACCAAAACTGACTCTCAAACTCAAAGTTGATTTTCTTAAGTTAGTATTGGTCCCTGAACCTATCATTCTTGAGCCCAAGTCAACCTTTCCACCTAGTCACATTCTTTTGTTGGACATAGGTATAGACCATGATGACTCCGTGATGATTTTTCAAGACTGGTCATGTAAAGGGAGTAAGTTTAATGATAGGATCTTTCATGATCCTATTCATATTGGGGACTATAAATATGTAAATAGAAAAGAGCTCAATAAAGGTGGGTTACGTGAACCACCATATTGTCTTGATTGGGTTGCAACGCTTGACCCAATCAGACCACCACTGGAACCACTACCATAAGGTGATATTTTTCTTTTCTTTCTTCTTTTCCATGCATCTATGCATTGATTCATACATTGAGGACAATGCATGAGATAGGTGTGGGGGAAGGTTCTAACATAACTTAGGTTTTTCCTTTTATTATTTTTAAAAAAAATTTATTATCATTTTCTTTACTTTTAAAAAAAACTTTTTGAAAATAGAAACATTATTTTGACATATTATTTGTAAGAAATTAAGTCAATTCTAAGGAATAGTAGAATCATAATTAGGATTTCTTATACTTGGTCAAAATAAGATTATTTGTTTGATTTTCAAGGTTAGAAAGAAAATTTGGAAAACTAATTTAGTTTTGATTTTTACCTTGATGATATATGCATGCTTTATACACTTACACGCTTAGGGTTCAAAAACAAAAATTCTTATGCCTTATTAAAAAAAAGAGAGAGAAAAAAAGAAAAATATATATATATATATATAAATCCTCTGATTAAGCTGGGTATTTGTGCCTCATAAAGCATAAAGTATTTACGCCTAAAAGCAGTTCATATAATAAAATTCTTAGTTTTGCGGCCTTATTTGCTCGAGTTCTTAAGTCCTTGGGGTGTTTTCTCATCCGGTGCTCTAAGACCATTCGGTTTAGAAAACACCGATTAAAGGCTCATTACATGGGCAGATTAGAAGCCTAGCAAAACTAAGGAATAATACCACTAAAAATAAAATAAAAAATAAATAAATAAGGCATAAGAGTTAGAGTTAAAGAACCCTTAGTCAAAATTTTATGGTCTCGAAGGTGCATGACTTAGGGTAAAGTAATAGACTAAATGAGAAGTACAATTTGACTCTTTACTTTAATTAATAACAAATTTTTTAGAGACTAAGTTTAGAAATGAAAATTTTGGTTTTCCTATAACTTATAGATTACTGATTGGTCACTAATGTTGCATATTTAATGTCACATTTCCATACTTATTTTGGAATAAAAGCCTGCATTGTCCTAATTATTTGTTTAATTTATTTGCAGGCCCAATCCTTAAGGAGATGAAGAGAAATGAGCCCAAAAGCCCACCAGAATTCTGAATTAAATCAGAGTTAATTCGTACACATAAAATCAGGGCAAAATCAAGAGGTTGAAACTGGTTGAGAAGAATCCTCTCAGAATCGATCGGTTAAAGCCAAGAATCCAAGGCCATTTCGTCAGAATCCGGAGCTCAAACGACAAAACCAACAAAGGATAAAGCCAGAAGAAACCCCCGGAGAGACCCACCAACAAGGTGTGGCCATCTGGCCACACCCTGGCCGCGGAAACGCGACTTGGGCCGCGTTTTCGCGGCAATCTTGGGGAGTTAGGGGGAGCGTGAACTCCCCCGACCTCCCCGGGATCTTGGTGGTTGGATTTTCTGCCTATAAAAGGCCATTATGTGTACTGAAAATGGAGGTGAATGCAGATTAAGATTTAGCTTAGTTTTCATTTCTTAGTCTAGGTTTTTAGTCTTTCTTTTTATGTAATTTGTATGTAACTTAGGGTAGAAGAAGATTCATGTAAGTAAGAGAGAGGGGCTGATGTTGAGAGTGACACCGACGATGTACCCTACTCCTTTCTTTCATTGTCTCAGCAAGTAATAAAGGTAAATGCTTTGTTTGTTTTCTATTCTGCTCTACTTTACATTTGTTTTGCTTTCCTCTTCCTCTTCTACTTTACCTTGGTTATATTTGTTGAGTGTACAAGTGAATTCCAAAGCAAGTATAACCAAGCTACGTGAGAGCCAGCGATAGTTCATGAAGACGTTCTCCTCTTCCAAGATCCGCATCACTTCGTTCTTCTTATGCTTGATGATATAATGTGCACGGGGACCGAGCTCGAGTTTATGATCTATGCGTTGAACGCCTCCGAAGCAAAAAGGTAGAACTTGCAAAAAGGTTTCCAAGTAAGTCATCAATCAACCTAGGTAAGTATCTCTTCACTTTTCTTTACTTCTTTTCTTTTCTTTCTTAGTTTAGATCACCAACCACTTCTTCCAAATCGTTTTCATTCTTCTCTCCACTTCATTGTAAATAGTCGCTTTATTGTTTTCTGATTTTTCCACCTTCTTAGTCTTTCATATTCTTCTAACTTTAACTATAACTTTCTTTTTCATTTTTATAACTTTAAAACAGAGAAGAACTTTCGTTTTATTTTCTTAAACGATTTCAATAAAGAACCGTAAAGCTTCCATCGCAAACCCTCCTTGTGGATCACGACCCACATAGCCACTTGCTATAGCGGAAGAATTGAGCACTTGCACATCTCCTTTCTTTAGTTCTATAATTCCGTATTTTGTGTGCAGGTTTAACATCAATCAATTACTTGAACTTTTATAATAATACTTCAAATATTTTTCTCGTTCAAAATACTTTTTGAAAATACTAACTCTTTGCACTCTTTCTTTATGGATTTTGTGGGTGTATCCACCGAAAACCCTCATGAGACAAAACTCATTCTCTAGGGGAAACCTAGAGTGTAACACTTGCCTTAACTAATCACCTTTTTCTTAACATTTAAATGCTTTAGAGAGGTGATATGCAAATAAGTATTCATGTAAGATACTTATACTATACATTATACTATACATATTAGTATGTATATATTAGTATGTATGTATATAGATTTATACACACACACATGCATGTTGACTTCTTTACCATACCCCCACCATACTTGTGGGTACAAGTACTTCATGAAGGGGAGGGGGTGGCCACCTTGCTTATAGGTGTAAGGTATAGGTGTAGAGAGATGGTGTTAGGGGGCACTTGGCATGATATCATTGAGAGAAGGGGAGTATAAATGGGGGGATGAAGAGAACACCCTCATTTGGCAACACTCTCTCTCTCTCTCTCTCTCTCTCTCTCTCTCTCTCTCTCTCTTTTCATTCTAACTTCAAAAACTCCTCTCCCTCTCTTCCCTTTTGCTGCCGGCCAGAAATAGTAGCAGCCAGTTTCCTCCACTTTCTTCACTCACTCTCTCTCTCTCTCTCTCTCTCTCTCTCTCTCCCTCTCATTCCCTTTACAAATCATTCCCTTACTTCCTTTATACTAGAAAGGGTTTCCTTTACCTATTTTACCTCCTCCAAAGACCAAATAGAACAAGGTTGGCCTAGGTTATCAAGTTAGGGGGGATGATATTGGTTGAAAAAGGTAAGCAAATCCTTAAGACTACTACCCCTCTTATACTCTTTTAACTAAGAACTAATCATGATGTTGTTATGGTCTTGTAGACTCCATTATAGCGGGTGACCAAGCGTGATAAAGGGATATTCTCTACAAGGGTGAGTAGAACATCCGGACCCTAGTATAATAGTAGGTAGTGTAAAGCTTGAAATAAAGTGAAAATTTCTAAGTTATAAGTGAACGTGAAATTGAATGTAATGCATGTGTATGGTTTATAAATTTTATGTGTACATAATCTTATGGTAATCATGTTGTAGCTATTTGCATGTATGCTTAACATTGTGCATGATTGTGTGTATACATGGTAGTCATCCACGTGCCTTTTTAAGAAGAAATAGTCCTATGGATAAATGTAATACTTGATGCTATGCATATATATATATATATATATATATATATATATATATATATATATATATATATATATATATATATATATATATATATATATATGGCTACTATATATATTAAGATGATATATATGTTGGTTATCTTGAAAGACTCGCATGATGTTAATTTAGCAAGTGGTTACTTATACATGTTAATGACTTCCATAATGTTGGCATGATGTAAAGTAGAAATCATGAGAATCATTTATGTTGACATTGTTTTATGAATCCTTGCATGTTGTTATTACATGAAGGATATAATTATTGCATGCATGGAGGAAGGGACCGGGTTGAACCAGAAGTAACCGAAGGGGAGAATATTATGATAACGTATCGAAGGGAGCGGGTTGAACTGGAGGTGATCGAAGGGGAGAATATTACGTTGAATAACGTATAGGAGGAAGGGACCGGGTTTAACTGGAGGTGATTGAAAGGGAGAATATATTTTATGTTTAACAAGTGTTTTAATATGGTTAAGATAGAACTTGTATGTTAAAACTATATAAAAATCTTTAACACTAGACTCTGTGATGAGTCGACTGATACAGGCAAATTCCTGCATATAAGTCGACTAACCCTCAGACTTAGTCAACTATAGGTGTGGGATTCTGTTACATAAGTCACTGTAAATCACCCCTAGTCGACTATACCAGATAGGTTAGTCGACTATCTTTAGTTACAGGCAGCCAATAGAGAGTGGACATCTTCTTTTAGCCATGATTAGTCAACTTTAGATGGTGATAAGTCGACTAGTATCTAGAGTAGTCGACTAGTATCTAGAGTAGTCGACTATACCAGATGGGGTAGTCGACTAAAATTGTTATAAGCAACAAACAAAGAGCACATATCTTTTTAGTCAAGACTTAGTCAACTATAGATAGTTTGTAAGTCGACTAGTACCAAGTGTAGTCGACTATATGAGATAGGGTAGTCGACTAAGTAAGTCACTGGCGACCAACAAAGAGTGAATATCATTTTGGACAGAGCCCAGTCGACTATAGCTTCAATATAAGTCGACTAATAGTAGTATTAGTCGACTATAGGAATGGACAAGTTGACTAACAGGACCTATTACTGTGTTTTGGTCAGGACTTCAGCAATTACCCAAAAATTGTACAAAAATAGTATAAATTACAATTATTAACCTGATGATAAATCGCTAATAGACATACGTAATGGTCCTACATATGATTATTGTTTTACTCACTGAGCTGTCGAGCTCACTCTGTTATATTAATTACCTTCAGGTTTAGATAAAGGCAAGGGACCCGCTTAATGATAATACGGCTAGGTGGCAGCGGGAGATATTTTTACCCTTTTGGCATGTTCTTATGATATGTATATATTGTTTGAGAAAAACTATATAAAACTTCTATGTTGATGCTTGCCATGAACTTTGTAATATTGAAATGCTTGTATTATTAGGTGCTTGACTCAAATACTGTGTAATATTGTGAAGTTTTATGGATTAGTAATGTGTAGGCGATGTTTCCTACCATATTGTTAGATAAATATTTTGAAAATATGATAAATCATGCTGAGATCATATACGCATTTAAAGTGAAAAATGATGTGAAGTCTTAAGTAGGCTGATGTTAGCCGAAATTGAAGTGTTGTATCTTGATGGGCCCCACGCTTGGATTAAGGATAACCATGATGATTGTGGTAACTGAAAATATTAAGACTGGGACCGTTACAGTTGGTATCAGAGCTAAGGGTTATAGGTAGAAGGAGAAGGTTAATATGTGTGGATATGCGATTATAGTTAGGTAGTGGGTTTTATGTGACGGATTAATCATGAGTCAAGCGGTAATTGATTATTTCCTCGTATCAGAATCAGGATGCCCGCATATCCTGATTCGGGTGAGTTGGCCAAGAGTGCGGGCTTCAGGAACAGCTACTAGTGGTATGGGACACTGGGACGAGGGAATGCATTGAATTATCTATTGAACCTAAGTTATTCTAAAACATGAAACTTACGGGTAGACTAAGGATAGGTGTAAGTGTGAGAGAGAGAGAGAGAGAGAGAGTGTGTGTGTGTGTGTGTGTGTGTGTGTGTGTATATATATATATTGCTTCTTTCTTGTTGTATAGTAGTATGTCGAGACCATTTTTATGGGTTGAATTGATATGACTTCTTGTTTACATGTAGATGGGAGACTCTAACACATATTGCCCAGTCTCTAGCTCGGATAGTTCGAGTGCGAGTTGGACGACAAGTTCCATGATTGGAGATATGAGTCTGATGAGACTGATCCAGAGGTCATATTTGCAGCCCCAGACCACATAGACCATGAAGAGATTGAGTCTCAGGCGTATAATGAGCCTGAACTGACCATTGTCGATACGGAGAGTTTGGTTGGAGATTCATTTGATATAGTAGAGATGGAGGATACAAGTGCAATAAAAGAAGAGACCCGAAGAGGATTCACTTATGGAGGTGTCTTTTGGGATGAAAAATGGGAAGACGACATGGATCTATATGATGATCTGGATGACTGGTGCTGCGCAGGAGACAAATTACCGGGGGAAGACCCTGAGGAAGGCATGGATGATAGCGAGGATAGTAGTAGTACTAGTGAGGACTCGAGTGGGGAGACTCTACCCTATGAAGGATGAAGCTATGAGCAATTACTTTTGATATGTATTTATATGTGTAAGCCTAGTGTGCTAGTTGATGGATATCTTAGGAGTTTTGTTGTGTATGCCCTGGCACATCTTGTATGCATGCACATGGGTTAGTACGGATATCCAAAGGGTAGATATATCAGTGTAATATCCTTGTATCTGTTTTGGGGTGTATATATATATATATATATATATATATATATATATATATATATATATATATAGCAAGTTGCTTGTTTGCAAAGTGATAATGAGTATTGTATTAAAGTGATTGCATGAAACTAAAATTTTATCTAAAATTATTTTCATATATGTGAAGTATGTTGACTAGACGTCCTTATCTTATAGAAAGGACGCATGGATCTAAATCAACTACCACCCAATGAGTCTTTATCGCTCGGTGTGTCACACTATAGTGTGATGGGAAGTGCACACCCCATGGACAATAATGAAGATTCAGAAGTCCATATAGGAGGAGGTCATGGAACTTCGGGGGTGATGCCAGAGTGGCTCACTCAGTTAATGACAAGAGCAAATGATAACAATTCCCACCGAGCATTGGACTGTTTCAAAAGATGAAACCACCAGTGTTTGAAGGGGAGGTGGATCCCTTACAAGTTGAAGCATGGCTTCTCCAGATAGAGAAGATCCTGAATATAATGAACTGCACTGATGAGCAGAGAGTATCTTTCTCTTCCTTTATGTTTCAAAAGAAAGTAGAACACTGGTGGAGGGCAGTGAAAAGTAGTGTGAAAAGCATAAGAGAACCGATCACCTAGAAATTCTTAGTACATAAATTTACTGAAAAATATATTCTGGAGACGGCCTGAGACAAGATGGCGTCAGAATTTTTAAAATTATGGCAAGGCCAGATGAATGTGTCCCAATACGACCAGAGGTTTACCCAATTATCCAAGTATGCTGATGCTTTGGTGAAGAGTGAGGCAGAAAGGACAAAGAGGTTCGTGAAGGGCCTAAAATTAGAAATTTGAGGCAGATTGATCCTTCTACAACTAAAGAATTATCTCCAAGCTGTGGAAAGAGCCTTGGAGGTAGAAATGGATATGCAAGAAAGTCATGAAAACTAGGCGAAGGAATTGCCAAGCTCAATGCGTCCCCGATATCAAGGACCATCAATGTTGGTGGCATCGAGATCTATCGGAAGTAAATGATTTGGGTTTAATGCCACCCTTCAAAGAGGAGGATGGGCCAGAGGCAGAGGAATATGGTTGAGGAACATAGACACTTTTTCGAAAGCACAGGCTACCTTTGCGTCCTACCCCAGAATCTTGGAGACCCCTTTGTGCCAGAAGTATAGAATAAATCATTTTAGAGACTGCCTCCAAGAAAGGGCTTGCTATAATTGTGGAGGAATGGGGGCATTTAAAAAAAAATTGCCTGACGAAGCGCGAAAGCCAAGGGCAGAGTAAGGGAGTGGGAGACCAGCTATGAGAATGAACCCTCCCAGGGGAACAACCAGTAATTTTATGCTGCTCAGTAATGCTCCACGACCTGCTGTAACTCAGTCATCTGTCCGACAGCCACAGGTTCAAGGAAGAACTTTTGCATTGACCCATCGAAAAGCAATGGCCTCGAATGCAGTAGTGGAAGGTATGATCTCCATATCCGGACATATTACTCATGCATTGTTTGATCATAGAGCTACTCATTCATTCAATCTAGTGTTTTTGCTTATAAATTAAATCAAGTATCAGAACCCTTAGGATTTCAGTTGGTTGTATCCACACCCATGAAAATCACCTAGAGGGGGGGTGAATAGGTGATAATGCTAATCAATGCACAAATAAAAAATATGATGCAACAATCTCCCAAAACAAGACTAGAAGCCGGATTCCCCGTGAAGGGCTCTGAACTCCTTCCTCGTGATTCCTCTGGATATGAGTTGGAGGTGCACAATGCAATCTTGTTGTATGGGACTATGATTGACAAGATGAATGAAAACAAGTGAATATTGCAATGAAAATAGAGAGCAAGTAATAAGAGCAATGAAAGTAAAGTAAGAAGCAAGAGCAAGTAAACCAAACGCAAACACCGAGAATTTTTCCGAGGTTCGAGCACCCAGCTCTACGTCCCCGCCTTCCACAGAAGGATTTCTAACCACTATAACTTCACAAAGATGTTACAAATACACCGGAGTACCCAACTCCACAATCTCAAGTACAAGTTCTCTCTTGGTGATCAAAAGACCACAAACTCTCTTTTGCAAAACTCTTTTCCCTTACAAAAATCCCTGTAGCACAATGAGTAGGAATGAAGCTCTTGTGTGTAAGGAGAAAAGAAAAAGAAATCAGAGAGTCTTTGGAAAAACACTTCAGAAAATGAGAGAAATATTCAGCACAAAAACCAAGAAACAAAGCTCTTTTGAATGCCTTAAACTTTTGAAACTTTAGCAAAATTTTCTTATTATCAACTTCTCCCTAAACACCCCTATTTATAGTAGAGGGCTAGGGTTTAAAGATAAAACTCACTTAAGGTCAATTAGAAAGCATTAGGATCAGTAAATATCATTAAAACCCTTTTTAGAGAGAAAAAGACAAAAATTAAACAGCTCAGAAAACTAGCCGTTACTGTTCAAACGGCTCTCTCGGTCAACCGGTCGGTCGACCGAAGTACAAAAAATAAGAGCCGTTGCCGGCTCTCGGTCGACCGCCCGGTCGACCGAAAAATACAGAAAGCAAACGACTTACAGTCAGGCAGGTTTCGGTCGACCGTGAAACGTGCACACGGATACGCACCTGCTGCCAGAACCTCGGTCGACTGGGACGGTCGACCGACTTGACCTGACACAGGGTCGGTCGGCCGGGCGGTCGACCGGCTCAGGTCAAAAGTCAAATCAGAAACCGATTTTTGAAGGGAATTCAAAACTTAAACAAAGTAGTTTTGAATAGAGATTTATATAAAACATAATAATGAGTTTGTAGGCAGAAGATTGTATACAAAAATATTTTATACATATTGTAGGAAATATTTTTGGAAATAAGATGTGTGCAAAAACGTGTGTGATAGAGCTTCAAACCTATTCTTCTTTAACAAAACTATAAAATTAGGAACAAATCTAATGAATTATCTTGAGCAATCTTGAAGTCTTGAGCCATGCAATGCCTTGTTAGAGCCTTCTCTTCTATGTTCCTTCCTTGATGTGCAAAACGCCTTCTTTGATTCATGAACCTAGAAGTTCTTACAATAGCTAAGCAATGGCCTCCAGATATGGTACTAACCTGAAACTTATCTTAAACAAACTAATTAGTACCAAATAGCTCTTATTTGTTTTGTTATCATCAAAACTCTAAACAAATGGAGAGTGTAACCTTTTGGGCCAACAATCTCCCCCTTTTTGATGATGACAAAACAAATAGGCTATAAACAAAAATATAGGGGAGGAGAAAGCTCCCCCTCAAATTATGCTATATTAAACAAAGAAAAACAATGTAATTTGTAATTTGCAAGTAAACATCATGAAACCAAAAACCATAAACACCATGAGATATAAAACACTTGCAAAAAAAACTTAAACTTAAATTACAAGAATTTCATGAAAACACATCAAAAACTAAAAACATATATAAACTCATATGGAACCAAAACCATGTGAACTCATATTTTCATACATAAATTCATTCTCCCCTTTTTGTCATACATCAAAAAGGGTCAAGAAAATATTGTTATTCAATAACACAAACATTAAGTTCACCACATATGAAAGAAAATCTAGCAAAATCAAGTGGTTTAGTAAAAATATCGGCAAGTTGCAAATATGTAGAAACATAATCAATATCTATATCTCCTTTCTCAAAATGATCTCCAAGAAAGTGATATCTAATCTCAATGTGCTTGGTCTTACTATGTTGATTTGCATTCTTAATCATATGTATAGTACTAGTATTATCACAAAATATTTTTATATGGTTATAATGCAAATCATAATCAAGGAGAGTATGTTTCATCCAAAGGACTTGTGCACAACAAGCCCCCGCGGCAACATACTCCGCCTCGGCGGTTGAGAGAGCAACGGAATTTTATTTCCTAGAGGACCATGAAACAAGACAATTACCAAGAAATTGACATGTCCCACTAGTACTCTTTCTATCTACTCTACAACCCACATAGTCGGCATCCGAATAATTCGTCATTGAGAAATCTCTGATTTTCAGATACTTAAGACCCATTCCAATTGTGCCCTTAATATAACGAATAATGCATTTTACCGCAATAAGATGGAACTCTTTGGGACACGATTGAAATCTAGCACAAAGACACACACTAAACATTATGTCCGGCCTACTTGCCGTCAAATACAAAAGACTACCTGTCATGCTTCTATACAATTTAATATCAACATTTTTACCTTGGTCATCCTTATCAAGCTTGGTTGTAGCTGCCATGAGAGTGTTGCAAACTTTAGAGTCTTCAAGTCCAAACTTCTTTACGAGTTCCTTTGCGTACTTGGCTTGACATATGAAGTTCCCATCTTGCAATTACTTGATTTGGAGTCCAAGAAAGAAATTCAATTCACCCATGGAAGACATTTCAAACTCACATTGCATAACCTTTTCAAACTCCTTGCATAAAAACTCATTAGAAGATCCAAAAATTATATCATCAACATAAATTTGCACAATTAAAATGTCATTATCAACATGCTTAGTAAAAAGAGTTGTGTCTACTTTGCCTTTAACAAAATCATTTGAAATGAGAAAACTAGAAAGCCTTTCATACCAAGCTCTTGGAGCTTGTTTCAATCCATACAAAGCTTTATCAAGTTTAAAAATGAAATTAGGATGAACATGATCAACAAAATCGGGAGGTTGTTCAACATAAACTTCTTCATTTATAAAACCATTCAAAAATGCACTTTTCACATCCATTTGAAAAAGTTTAAAATTTTTAAAAGATGCAAAAGCTAGTGTCATCCGTATGGCTTCAAGTCATGCTACGGGTGCAAAGGTCTCCTCAAAGCCAATTCCTTCAACTTGAGTGTAACCTTGGGCCACTAACCTAGCTTTATTCCTAATGACATTACCGGACTCATCCATCTTGTTTCTAAAGATCCACTTAGTACCAATTATTGGTCTATCGTGGGGCCTAGGAACAAGGTGCCAAACTTGGTTGCGCTCAAATTGATTGAGTTCCTCTTGCATAGCTAGCAACCAATATGAGTCACCCTCGGCTTCGAGGATGTTTTGGGTTCAAAATGAGAAATGAATGCAAAGTTACCACACAAGTCATGGAGTTTGGAGCGAGTTGTTACCCCTTTATATACATCACCTATGATGAGATCCTTGGGATGATTTGTACGAATCTCCAATCTTTCGGAAGTGGTTGAGATTGTTCCACTTCTTCCTTTTGAACTTTACCAATAGGTTCTTGCTTTTCTTCTTGAATGGGTGAGTCCTTCAAGGAATTTTCTCCATGTCCTCACCTAATAAGTTTAACTCTACAACATTCTCAACAACAACATTAGATTCTTCAAATTTAACATGCATGGATTCTTTAATAGTAAGAGAAGATTTATTGAATACTCTATAAGCTTTGCTAGTAGTAGAATATCCAACAAATATTGCTTCATAAGCCTTAGCATCAAATTTACCCAAGTTATCTTTAGTATTCAGAACAAAACACTTGCATCCAAAAACTTTAAAATATGCAACATTTGGTTTTCTAGAATGATACATTTCAAAAGATGTTTTGAAAGAATTCTTACACAAATAAATACGATTTGAAATATAGCATGCGGTGTTTACGGCCTCGGCTCATAAATATTGAGGGAGGTCATATTCACTAATCATGGTCCTAGCCATCTCTTGAAGTGTTCTATTTTTCCTTTATACAACTCCATTTTGTTGTGGAGTTCTAGGGCATGACATTTCATGCTTGATTCCCTTTTCATCACAATAAGTCATGAAGAGTTGGTTAACAAACTCACCACCTCTATCACTCCTTATTTTCAAAATTGAAAAACCTTTTTCTTTTTCAACCCTTTTTCGAAAAATTTTGAAATGAGAAAAAGTTTGATCTTTGTGTTCCAAAAAGAAAACCCAAGTGAAACGGGAAAAATCATCAACTAAAACAAATGCGAATCTACTACCATTTAAACTCTTAGTTTTAGTTAGTCCAAAAAGATCCATATGAATTAATTCTAATGGCCTAGTTGACAAAATATCCTTGATTGGTTTGAAGGAAGACTTGGTTTGTTTCCAAGTTGGCACGCACCACAAATGCGGTCTTTCTCAAACTTCAAGCAAGGTATACCCTTCACCAATTCCTTAGAATTAATCCTAGAAAAATGGTCAAAAGATGCATGTCCTAATCTTCTATGCCAAAGCTAAGAGTTTTCATTAAAAGCATTCAAGCATTTAGTAAAACAATCTAAATTAAGCATCTCAATGATATAAACATTATTGTCACGAAAACCGGTGAGAATACAATCATTGGTTTTAACATCAAAAATCTTGCAAGAAGAATCATCAAAAATAACTTTAAGTCCATGGTCACAAAGTTGACTAATACTAAGCAAGTTATGCTTCAAACCATCAACAAGAGCTACATTTTCTATAATAGGAGATGCACCAATTTGAATGTTACCTATACCGATGATAGTTCCCTTGGAGTCATCCCCGAAGGTGACGGTGCCACCTTCCATGTACCTTGATAGGGTTGTAAAGTTATTGATGTCCCATGTCATGTGTCTTGAACAACCACTATCAAGGTACCACCGCTCCTTACGTCTTGGAGCCTTGGTGTGTACCTACATCAAATAATTTAGGACTTGATTTTGGTGCCCACATTTTCTTGGGTCCTAAAGAGTTAGTGCCATGAACCCAAACAAGATTATTTGATCTATTTACTTGGTCATAACAAAACTTAGCCAAATGTCCATTTTTACCACAATAAGTACATCTATACACTTTATCATATCTAAAAGCATAGTGAGTGTGAGACTTGTGAGCATGTGTGGATTTAGCATGAGTGTTATGTGAAGTGTGAGCATGAGGAATCTTAACATGAGAATCTTTAGCATGAGAATTGTGCTTTTTAGAAAACATTTCTTCAAGTTTCTTAGTGTTGAAAGCACAATCCTTCAAAACTTTTTCAAAATCAACAATTCTAGTTTTTAAAGAAGAAATTTCTTTTTCATCAATCTTAGAAAATTTTGCTTTACATTCAACTTTGTAAGCACTAAATTCATTTTGAGTAGAAATGAGATTGGAAGAAATTTCATCTTTTTCTCCAGAAACAATAGCAAGTTGATTTTTAAGAAAAGCAACTTCCTTTTCCAATTTAGAACATTCAATCTTTTTATTATCATAGGTTTCCGAGAGTTCAACAAAAGCATGTACAATAACTTCTTTACTTAATTCATCATCTTCATCAAGAGGTTGTGGGGTTACCTTTGGTGTGTTTGCCATGAAACACATGTTCGCCGTGTCCACCTCGTCTTGGATTCGCTTTCCGAATCCCATGTGGCTTTGTAGGCTTTCTTTTCAATCGGCTTCTTTGGCTTGAAGGAGGAAGTCATCTTCTTCTTGAACTCCGGGCAATCCGCCATGATATGTCCGGGCTTTCGGCAATTGTAGCAAATAATTCTTCTCTCCTCTTTAACTTCAAATTTTCTTCGGAAGTTGAGCTTGTTCTTCCGGTACATCCTTTTGACATTTCGCACAAAAAGGGAGAGCTCCTCATCTTCTTCTTCATCTTCTTCATCGTCCTCAAGAGTGGATGAAGACTTGAAAGCTATGGACTTCTTCTTTAGCGGAGCGGCCTCTTCTCTTGCCTTCTTTTCCATCTCATGGGTTTTTAAGTTCCCAATGAGACTAATGAGGTCCATTTCATCCTTGTCGTTCAATTCTTTCAAGGTGGTGGCCTTTATCTCCCATGATGAAGGAAGAGCCCGAATCACTTTTCGCACCTTTTGGTCATTGGAGATATCATCACCTAAAGAGGAAAGAGCATTGGTGATTTTAGTAAACCTTGTAATCATGCAATCAATAGATTCATCATCAATCATTTTAAAAGATTCATATTGGGACCTCAAGAGATCTATCTTAGCTCTCTTGACTTGTGATGTCCCCTCGTGTGTGACCAACAAGTGTTGCCAAATCTCATAGGCGGATTGGCAATGAATTACCCGTGTAAGGTCATCCTCATTCAAGGCGGTTAGGAGGGAGTTTTGGGCCTTTGAGTTAGCCTCATATTCTCTAAAGGAAAATTCGGTCCAAGTGCTTTCATCACTATCAGGTACAACATAGGGTTTGGTCAAGGATTTAGCAACTAAGCTACCTAAAGATTATAAGAAAATAGTCATCCTAACCTTCCAAGTAGGGAAATTAAGTCCATCAAATTTAGGAGGGGTTTTGATGTTATCGGCCATGTTTACTAGTGAATGAATGGATGAATGCAAATATTGATTAGCAAATTTTAAGGATCTCTCTAAGGATGTTAAGCCAAACCTAGAGTCCAAGCTCTGATACCAATTGAAAATCACCTAAGGGGGGGGGGGTGAATAGGTGATAATGCTAATCAATGCACAAATAAAAAATATGATGCAACAATCTCCCAAAACAAGACTAGAAGCCGGATTCCCCGTGAAGGGCTCTGAACTCCTTCCTCGTGATTCCTCTGGATATGAGTTGGAGGTGCACAATGCAATCTTATTGTATGGGACTATGATTGACAAGATGAATGAAAACAAGTGAATATTGCAATGAAAATAGAGAGCAAGTAATAAGAGCAATGAAAGTAAAGCAAGAAGCAAGAGCAAGTAAACCAAACGCAAACACCGAGAATTTTTCTGAGGTTCGAGCACCCAGCTCTACGTCCCCGCCTTCCCCAGAAGGATTTCTAACCACTATAACTTCACAAAGATGTTACAAATACACCGGAGTACCAAACTCCACAATCTCAAGTACAAGTTCTCTCTTGGTGATCAAAAGACCACAAACTCTCTTTTGCAAAACTCTTTTCCCTTACAAAAATCCTTGTAGAACAATGAGTAGGAATGAAGCTCTTGTGTGTAAGGAGAAAAGAAAAAGAAATCAGAGAGTCTTTGGAAAAACACTTCAGAAAATGAGAGAAATATTCAGCACAAAAACCAAGAAACAAAGCTCTTTTGAATGCCTTAAACTTTTGAAACTTTAGCAAATTTTTCTTATTATCAACTTCTCCCTAAACACCCCTATTTATAGTAGAGGGCTAGGGTTTAAAGATAAAACTCACTTAAGGTCAATTAGAAAGTATTAGGATCAGTAAATATCATTTAAACCCTTTTTAGAGAGAAAAAGACAAAAATTAAACAGCTCAGAAAACTAGCCGTTACTGTTCAAACGGCTCTCTCGGTCGACCGGTCGGTCGACCGAAGTACAAAAAATAAGAGCCGTTGCCGGCTCTCGGTCGACCGCCCGGTCGACCAAAAAAATAGATAGCAAACGACTTACAGTCAGGCAGGTTTCGGTCGACCGTAAAAACGTGCACACGGATACGCACCTGCTGCCAGAACCTCGGTCGACTGGGACGGTCGACCGACTTGACTTGACACAGGGTCGGTCGGCCAGGCGGTCGACCGGCTCAGGTCAAAAGTCAAATCAGAAATAGATTTTTGAAGGGAATTCAAAAATTAAGCAAAGTAGTTTTGAATAGAGATTTATATAAAACATAATAATGAGTTTGTAGGCAGAAGATTGTATACAAAAATATTTTGTACATATTGTAGGAAATATTTTTGGAAATAAGATGTGTGCAAAAACGTGTGTGATAGAGCTTCAAACCTATTCACTATTCTTTAACAAAACTATAAAATTAGAAACAAATCTAATGAATTATCTTGAGCAATCTTGAAGTCTTGAGCCATGCAATGCCTTGCTAGAGCCTTCTCTTCTATGTTCCTTCCTTGATGTGCAAAACGCCTTCTTTGCTTCATGAACCTAGAAGTTCTTACAATAGCTATGCAATGGCCTCCAGATATGGTACTAACCTGAAACTTATCTTAAACAAACTAATTAGTACCAAATAGCTCTTATTTGTTTTGTTATCATCAAAACTCTAAACAAATGGAGAGTGTAACCTTTTAGGCCAACAACCCATAGGGGTAAAGATAATAGGTAGCACTAGATATGTGAACTGTGAAGTGATGATTGGAGAGATGAAAACATCTATTAATTTGATTAAGCTGGGCGGATGGAGTTTGATGCAATATTAGGAATGGACTGGTTGTCCGCTTGTGGTGCACATGTGGATTATAATAAGAAGAGAATCATCTTTAAAATGGAAGGAGTTCCGGAGTTTATTTTTGAAGGAATAAAAGTTAGTCATGAGATACCCTACATATCGGCCATTAAAGCCACCAAGTTAATGAGGCAGGGATGTCAAGGATTTCTGGCTTCAGTTTTGTATGCCACTAGAACTGATATCAAAATTGAGACTATTCCAATCGTGAATGAGTTTCCTGATGTATTCCCAGAAGATTTACCAGGATTGTCCCCAGATCGAGATGTAGAATTTACAATAGATGTGATGTCTGGTTGATTGGTAGTCAAAAGTGCATTTTTATCATCATATTTACCATCACATTTTCATATTTATTCATTTAATTCTGCACATTTATTAATAATTTGTAATTTATTGTGTGCAGGCCTCGAATTGTTATTTTAGCAATAAATAAAGCCTAAAGAGCCCAAAAGCCCAGATCCAAGCCCATGTTTGAAGCCCAGGTGAAAAAGCGCAAATACAAAGAGTCAAAATGCAAATACAAGGGCTAAAAGTTGCAAAAATCAGAGATTAGGGAAGGATAGACTTCTATCCAACCCTAAACACCTGCAAGATGAGGATAAAAGGCCAAGATAAAGAGGAATTTCGTGGAGAGAAGATTTGAAGAAATCTGGATTAAGGGTAACTTGATTACCAAGTTATCTCGAAAATCCAGATTAAAAGGTCAGGATCACACTTCTAGAAGCAGGAGCCCAGAGGAACGGACCAGGAGAAGCCACGCGCCAAAGCGCGTGGCCAGAAGCCACTAAAGCGCCGCGGATCCGCGGCAAAAGCCGCAGAAACGCGGCACTTTGATCTCATCCAGATCCCAGATTTCGTGGGCAGGTTTGTCCGGGACTCTGTAGCCTTCTGCACCTATAAATATCACCTGCATTGCAACGTAAACAGCGTCCAGCGTCCAGCAAAGGGCCAAAGTTCAGATTTTTAGGGTTTCTTCTAGGTTTTCTTTTCTTTTTGTAATTTTTATGTAAGTGAGGGAGATGGCTTTGTTGAGGGTGACACCGACAGATGATTCTTTTCTCTTCCATTGTAATCAATAAAAAGGTAATTTTTATTTTGTTCTTATGTCGTTGCTTTTCTTTGTTTTCTCTTTCTTTTCTACTGTGTTTCTTTTTGTTGATCTTTGACGAGCACGCGAGCGTTTACCGAACCACAAGTATACCGAAGATTAGTAGGTTCCAACGATATTCCATGGCGATGTTCTCCTCCTCGAGGCGTATCAACTCATGCTTGCCCAAGGCTTGATGACCTAATGCGACAACGGACTGAGTTCGATCCCAAGGTTTATACGTTCAACGCCTCCGAAATAAGGTAGAAAGTGTTAGGTTTCGCATATTTTCTCCAACCAAGGTTAGTTTTCTATTCTTTTCTTTTCTTTTCTTTTTTGTAGATCAAATCCACACCTCTCCAATATTCTTTCCCACAACTCATTGTAAATACCACTTTTCTTTGTAAATACCATCATGACTAACAAATTAACTAAAAAAGATAAATTTTTAGAGAAACTTGCTTAACGCTTCTATCGCAGTCCCTCCTTGAGGATCACGACCCGCATAGCCCTGCTACCGCGGATTAGAACTGATTCCTCGCACGATCTATTCTTAATCTAATATTCTAATTTTTGTGTGCAGGAAAAATCAGTCAACAAATTGGCGCCGTTGCCGGGGAGGGACGGTAAGTTTATCTCTAAAACAAAATTTAATTTTTAACTAATTCTTTATTCTTTTCTGTTTGCAGGTTTGGAGAACAGGAAACAGAAACATAGCAGCAGCAGTGGACATATTGCTATTCTGTGCCTCTGCCCTCGAAGGCAGAGCACCAGAACCCACTGTTTTGCCGCGGATCCGCGGCCAGAGCCGCGGAAACGCGGCAACAGTGGTGAATTACTGATCCAATTTTTTGCAGGGTGCTTCAAGTTAAAAATTCTGCTTTCTGCTTTGTTCTGTTTTGTTCTGTGATATACCTGTAAATTGCTAATAATTCAACAGTAAATCATTGGTTGTTAAAAATAAAAAGTGATTAGACGTTTGCATATTAGGCACGTGTCTTTTCAATTATTTTTATTTACTGTTGAAGAGTGCTGGAGGAGCAAGGTACGTACACATTGCATGTAGAATAGGGCTCATCTCTTGGTTGATTTTCTGCTTTGAGTGATTCTTATCTATTTATCTTATACACTTGCACTAATTCATCTTAAGGGCATAACCCATTAACAAGATAAGGTGGGGATTTCATCACCCTTCCTTAGCCCAAAAATCATATCCCAAGCACTCACTAACCCAAGCCTAACTAAAAAAAGAGTAGACGTTGGCCCTAGGGACATCTCGGACTCAATTAGGAGATTATCCTAAGGGGGAACGGTGTTGGAAGTTGACTCCTGCCAAATCAGTGTCTAGGAAGGGGATTGAGGGCCGAAAGCCCGAAGTGTGGTGGTTATTTAATTAAGGAACGTCTTTGACGGAAAACCTCCCACCACTCTTGCCCTGACCTGGCTGATTAACTTGTGGTCAAAGTCTGCACCCAACCTCCTGTGGACGGTCTAACCAGTTAGGAGTCGTCTAGGTCATAGGTCTACCCTAACTTAGGTTAGAATTTTTCTTTTCTTGTTTGTTTATTTGTTTGTTGTGTTTGTGTTGGTGTGATATGGCATATAAGAATAATTCCAATTTTAATCCATATTACACCCCTAACTATTATTCGGATATTACCAACCCGGCATACCCTAACTTTGACCAACCTAGTGTGCCGGAATGGTCTTATCCGAATGAATATAACCCACACCCTCCATCTTATGACTATAATTTCCATAATAATTTCAACTCGTCACAGAGTTCATGGGGTTTCGAGTCCCCCGAGTCTAATTCTCAACCAAATTGTCCTCCATATCCATCTAGTCCACATTCTTCCCAAGATTCATACTCAGATCCACCCATTCAGAATAGAAATCCATCTATCTTGGAAATGATGAGTATAAATAAGTCCAAGCAAAAATCACCATCAATCTTAGACATGATGATACGTGAGTCCACCGACTCACAACTTTATCACGATTACCCGTCCTATTTTCAAGTCCAATCAGAACATGATCCACCTATCGACTATGAAGGGATGCTAGCTGCCATGACTGAGGCTAAATTAGCCCGTGATCATGACATAGATTTGATGGTTCAATGCTTACGTTCTCACCGTCCGGCTGATTCTGATATCGCTGACCACTCGCTTAGAGCCGACGAACCAAGTTGCTTTGGACAACATGATTCTAATTCAGTACCATCATGTGAACTTGCCGAAACTCCAATTTTTGATAACTTGGCAAGTTTTTCCTTTCCTGAATTAGAACTTGAGCTTGAATATGATCATGATCTTCCACTTGATGATTCAATTTTATTTCCTGATCCAATAATGACTCCAGTGTCTCCACCTGATTTCACTTTTCCCGAGTCAACATTGGATCCTATTCCAATTCATTATGAAATTGAATCACCCATTTTAGATGATCATATTGAACTTGACCTAGTTTCTCACAATCTCTTTACTTCTGAAATTGATTGTACAATTCTGACGGACGATGTTGACCTTAGTTTTGAAGAATTGTATGGCGATGAGCTAGAATTCCTTAATATTGGAAGTAAAGAGATATCATCCATACTAGGTCACATTCCATTGTGGGAAGAAGATTGTGGACTTGATCTTCAATTTATTGATTTGGACCCACTTCATGAACTTAGCCTGACTCCTGAGCCCTTACTTGATTTGAGCTTCTTCCCTGAGTCGGTATTCGTTCCCGCACCTATAATGTCCAAGTCAATAATTCCATCTTTTCATATTCCATTTTGGGACAAGGAGGTTGAGACAATTAACTCTGAAATTTATTATGAAATTTGGAAATTTGATGGGGTGGAAATACTAAAAAATAATTATACATATATTTTAGTGGGTTATGTAAGGAAAGTTTCTGGTGGGTTCCACCAAATTATCTGTTATCTTGATTGGGTAGCAACGCTTGGCCCAATTAGGCCACCTCCGGAACCACCACCCTAAGGTAACTTCCGCCTTCCCTTATTCTGTTTCATGCATATATGCATACATTCATACATTGAGGACAATGCATGAGATAAGTGTGGGGGTGGGCTTTACTAACATACTAACATAGGTAGAAATTAAAAAAAAATTTGCTAAAAAAAAAAAAAATCTAAAATAAATTTTTTAAAAAAAATGTTATAAAAAGAATAATACTTTGACTTATTTTTTTGAAAGAAATCTAAGTTAGTTTTAAGAATTAGGAAAATCATGATTAGGATTTCTAAAAACTTGGTCAAAATAAATAAATTGTTTAATTTTTAGGTATAGGAGAAGAAATTGAATAAATAATTAGTCTTGATTTTTACCTTAATGAAATGTGCATACCAAATGCATATCTAGGATTCTAAGACAAAGACCTTGTGCCTTATAAAAAAAAAGAGAAAAAAAAAAAATCACCAATTAAGCTGATATATGTGCCTCAAGAAGCATAAGTATTCATGCCTAAAGGTGAGTAAATAAAAATAAAGTCCTTAGTTTTGGGGCCTAGTTCACTTGAATTTGAGTCCGCGGGGTGTTTTCTCACCTGGTGCCCTAAAGCCAACCGGTTTGGGAGTCATCGACTTTAAGTTCGTTACATGGGTGGATTAGAAAGCCTAAGAAGACTAAGAAATATAATATATGTATTAACACATCTAATAATCAATTAGTTAGGTATGAGGGCCTCAAGAAGCCTTGATACTTATACGAAAGAAAATTAGATGAGTTATACATGCAAAAAAAAATATATATATATATATATATATATATATATATATTAACACATCTAATAGTCAATTAGTTAGGTATGAGGGCCTCAAGAAGCCTTGATACTTACACGAAAGAAAATTAGATGATGTTATAAAAATGATAAAGAGGCATGAGAGTCCAAGTTAAGGAATTCCTAGATTCATAAGGATGCATATGATTTTTGGTAACGAAAAAGACTATATTAGAAATTCAATTTTAATCCTTACCTAAAATGAATAACAATTGACTTTATAAAGACTAGGTTTGAAGAATGAATAAAAATGAGGATCTTAAAACTTATAGACTACTTAGTCTCTTCAAATATAATTCAAATATTTTCCTTTTTATGGATTTTGTGGGTGCAATCCGCTGAAAACCCTCACGAGACAACACTCGTCCTCTAGGGTAACCTAGAGGTTTAACGGCTTGTTGCACGTGCTAAGTGCAATCGTGATTCCTACGAAAGTGAGTTAGGTTAGATTAACTTTTTCTTTTCTTTGTTTTTACTCGAGGACGAGCAAAAAGATAAGTGTGGGGGTGTGATTGGTAGTCAAAAGTGCATTTTTATCATCATATTTACCATCACATTTTCATATTTATTCATTTAATTCTGCACATTTATTAATAATTTGTAATTTATTGTGTGCAGGCCTCGAATTGTTATTTTAGCAATAAATAAAGCCTAAAGAGCCCAAAAGCCCAGATCCAAGCCCATGTTTGAAGCCCAGGTGAAAAAGCGCAAATACAAAGAGTCAAAATGCAAATACAAGGGCTAAAAGTTGCAAAAATCAGAGATTAGGGAAGGATAGACTTCTATCCAACCCTAAACACCTGCAAGATGAGGATAAAAGGCCAAGATAAAGAGGAATTTCGTGGAGAGAAGATTTGAAGAAATCTGGATTAAGGGTAACTTGATTACCAAGTTATCTCGAAAATCCAGATTAAAAGGTCAGGATCACACTTCTAGAAGCAGGAGCCCAGAGGAACGGACCAGGAGAAGCCACGCGCCAAAGCGCGTGGCCAGAAGCCACTAAAGCGCCGCGGATCCGCGGCAAAAGCCGCGGAAACGCGGCACTTTGATCTCATCCAGATCCCAGATTTCGTGGGCAGGTTTGTCCGGGACTCTGTAGCCTTCTGCACCTATAAATATCACCTGCATTGCAATGTAAACAGCGTCCAGCGTCTAGCAAAGGGCCAAAGTTCAGATTTTTAGGGTTTCTTCTAGGTTTTCTTTTCTTTTTGTAATTTTTATGTAAGTGAGGGAGATGGCTTTGTTGAGGGTGACACCGACAGATGATTCTTTTCTCTTCCATTGTAATCAATAAAAAGGTAATTTTTATTTTGTTCTTATGTCGTTGCTTTTCTTTGTTTTCTCTTTCTTTTCTACTGTGTTTCTTTTTGTTGATCTTTGACGAGCACGCGAGCGTTTACCGAACCACAAGTATACCGAAGATTAGTAGGTTCCAACGATATTCCATGGCGATGTTCTCCTCCTCGAGGCGTATCAACTCATGCTTGCCCAAGGCTTGATGACCTAATGCGACAACGGACTGAGTTCGATCCCAAGGTTTATACGTTCAACGCCTCCGAAATAAGGTAGAAAGTGTTAGGTTTCGCATATTTTCTCCAACCAAGGTTAGTTTTCTATTCTTTTCTTTTCTTTTCTTTTTTGTTGATCAAATCCACACCTCTCCAATATTCTTTCCCACAACTCATTGTAAATACCACTTTTCTTTGTAAATACCATCATGACTAACAAATTAACTAAAAAAGATAAATTTTTAGAGAAACTTGCTTAACGCTTCTATCGCAGTCCCTCCTTGAGGATCACGACCCGCATAGCCCTGCTACCGCGGATTAGAACTGATTCCTCGCACGATCTATTCTTAATCTAATATTCTAATTTTTGTGTGCAGGAAAAATCAGTCAACACTGGTACTGCCCCAATTTCAAAGGCACCATATCGTATGGCCCCTGCAAAAATGAAAGAACTTTAAATTCAACTACAGGAATTATTACATAAAGGTTTCATCCGACCGAGTGAATCTCCCTTGGGAGCACCAGTGCTATTTGTCAAAAAGAAGGATGGAAGTATGAGATTATGTGTCAACTATTGGGAATTGAATAAGGCCACTATTAAAAATAGGTACCCGCTTCCTCGGATTGATGACTTATTTGATCAACTATAAGGGTCTTGTGTATTTTCTAAGATAGATCTTAGGTCGGGATATCATCAGTTAAAGGTCAAGCCTGAAGATGTGTCTAAATCGGCTTTTAGGACCAGATATGGACATTTTGAATTCCTAGTCATGCCTTTTGGACTCACTAATGCCCCAGCAGTATTTATGGACCTAATGAATTGAGTGTTCCAACCATATCTTGATTAGTTTGTGGTGGTATTTATCGATGATATTTTGATCTATTCAAAGAATAGGGAAGATCATGAAAATCATCTTAAAATTGTCCTCCAAATCTTGAGGGAGAAGCAACTTTATGTGAAATTAAAGAAATGTGAATTTTGGTTGGAACAAGTAAGGTTTCTTGGCCATATTATATCCAAGGAGGGAATATCAATAGATCCAATGAAAATTGAAGCAATCAAAGACTGGCCTAGACCCGCAAATGTTACTGAAGTTCGAAGTTTCTTAGGGTTAGCTGGATACTACAGAAGATTTGTAGAAAGATTCTCTTAAATTGTGACACCATTGACACAATTAACTAGAAAGAATAATAAGTTTGTATGGAGAGAGGAACAAGATAAGAGCTTCCTGGAAGTTATAACGAAGCTAACATCTGCTTCTGTTCTAATTGTACCTTCAGGAACTGAAGGATTTGCCATTTATATTGATGCGTCAAAATTGGGACTGGGATGTGTGTTAATGCAACATGGGAGGGTTATTGCCTATGCATTCTGACAATTGAGAATTCACGAAAGAAATTACCCCACTCATGATTTAGAATTACCCGCTTTGATTTTTGCTTTGAAGATCTGGCGACATTACTTGTATGGAGTGTCTTATGAAATTTTTACGGACCATAAAAGTTTGAAGTACATTTTCACACAAAAAGAACTGAACATGAGACAGAGGAGATGGGTAGAACTAATGAAAGATTATGATATTAATATCCAATACCACCCTAGAAAGGCCAATGTGGTGGCCGATGCCTTGAGTCAGAAATCAGGAGGAGCAGTGGCCACTCTGATAACTTACCAAACAAGATTATTAAGAGATCTAGAACAAATGCAAGTAGAGGTGTGAGTCATTGATCCATCCAATGCTAAGTATCAATTGAATCAAGTAAGTATTCAATTTGATCTATATGACAAAATCAAAGAGGCCCAACAAAGAGATGCTCAAATAAGAAAAATTATGAAGAAGGTACTAGAAGGAGAACTCAAGGAGTTTCAAATTGAAGATGAGGTACTGAGATTCAGACGTAGATTATGTGTGCCAGATGTAGCAGAGATTAAGAAAGAAATAATATAGGAAGCTCATTGTACCCCGTATACAGCTTATCCGGGGAGTACAAAAATGTATCAGGATCTGCGTCATAACTTCTACTGGGATGGAATAAAAATGGATATTTTCAAGTTTGTCCACAAGTGTTTAGTTTGCCAGCAAGTGAAAGCGGAACATAAGAAGCCCCCAGGATTGCTGGTACCATTACCAATTTCTAAATGAAAATGGTGTCACATTGCCATGGATTTTGTTACTGGACTTCCTCAGACATCCCAAGGACTAGATACAGTCTGGGTAGTGGTAAATAGACTTACTAAATCTGCCCACTTTCTGCCTATCCGAATCAATTATTTTATGAAAAGACTGGCTCAAGTATATATCCGAGAAATAGTTAAACTGCATGGAGTACCTGAGTCTATTGTATCAGATCGAGATCCTAGATTTCAATCTAGATTTTAGAGGAGCGTATCCGAAGCTAAGGGCACTAAGTTGCAACTCAGAACAGCGGCATACCCCCAAACAGATGGACAGTCAGAAAGGACTATTCAAATATTGAAAGATATGTTGAGAACTTGTGTATTAGATTTTGGAGGAAGTTGGGACAACTATTTACCTTTAGTGGAGTTTGCTTATAATAATAGTTATCAGTCCAGCATTGGTATGCCTCCATTTGAAGAATTGTATGGTAGAAAATATAGATCACCGATATGTTGGAAGGAAGTTGGGAATAGAAGGATATTCGGCCCTGACATAATTCAAGAAGTCACTGATAAGATCAAGTTAATTAAGGAAAGGATGAAAGTAGTCCAGAGCAGGCAGAAAGCTTATGCAGAAAATCGCCGCAGACTACTAGAATTTGAGGTAGGGGATAAAGTCTTCCTGAAAGTATCTCCAATGAAAAGAGTGAGACGCGCCGGCAATAAGAACAAGTTAGCTCCTATATATGTTGGACCATTTGAAATATTGGATAGAATTGGACCGGTTGCTTATCGTTTAGCCTTACCTCCTATTTTAGAGAGGATGCAAAATGTATTTCATGTCTCTCAGTTAAGGAAGTATGTACCTGATCTTGACCACATAATCTCCTATGGACCTCTGTAAATACAAAAAGACATTTCATACACGGAAGAGCCAAAGCAAATCTTAGATCACAAGGAGAAACAAATGAGAAGCAAAATTTTTTCCTTGGTCAAAGTTTTATGGAGGAATCAACATATAGAAAAAGCAACTTGGGAACTGAAAGAGGAGATGTAGAAGAACTATCCACATTTGTTTCAAGGTACGTTGAGTTTTGAGGACGAAACTTCTATAAGGAGGCTAGAATGCAACACTTGCCTTAACTAATCACCTTTTTCTTAACATTTAAATGATTTAGGGAGGTGATATGAAAACAAGTATTCATGTAAGATACTTATACTATATATTATACTATACATATTAGTATGTATATATTAGTATGCATGTATATGGATTTATATACACACACATGCATGTTGGCTTCTTTACCATACCCCCACCATACTTGTAGGTACAAGTACTTCATGAAGGGGAGCGGGATGGGGACCTTGCTTATAGGTGTAAGGTATAAGTGTAGAGAGATGGTGTTAGGGGGGCACTTGGCATGATATCATTGAGAGAAGGGGAGTATAAATAGGGGGGATGAAGAGAACACCCTCATTTGGCAGCACCCTCTCTCTCTTCATTCTAACTTCAAAAACTCCTCTCCCTCTCTTCCCTTTTGTTGCCGGCCAGAAACAACAGCAGCAGGAGCCAGTTTCCTCCACTTTCTTCACTCACTCTCTCTCTTTCTCCCTCTCATTCCATTTACAAATCATTCCCTTACTTCTTTTATACCAGAAAGGGTTTCCTTTACCTATTTTACCTCCTTCAAAGACCAAGTAGAACAAGGTTGCCCTAGGTTATCAAGTTAGGGGGGTGATATTGGTTGAAAAAGGTAAGCAAATCCTTAAGACTACTACCCCAATTATACTCTTTTAAGTAAGAACTAATCATGGTGTTGTTATGACCTTGTAGACTCTATTATAGCAGGTGATCAAGCGTGATAAAGGGATATTCTCTACAAGGGTGAGTAGAACATCCGGACCCTAGTATAATAGTAGGTAGTGTAAAGCTTGAAATAAAGTGAAATTTTCAAAATTATAAGTGAACGTGAAATTGAATAATAATGCATATGTATGGTTTATAGATTTTATGTGTACATAATCTTATGGTAATCATGTTTTAGCTATTTGCATGTATGCTTAACATTGTGCACGATTGTGTGTATACATGGTAGTCAACCACATGCCTTTTTAAGAAGAAATAGTCCTATGGATAAATATAATACTTGATGCTATGCATATATATATGGCTACGTGATTGGTAGTGAAAAGTGCATTTTTATCATAACATTTACCATCACATTTTCATATTTATTCATTTAATTCTGCACATTTATTAATATTTTGTGATTTATTGTGTGCAGGCCTCGAAATAATAAAAAGAAAGAATTAAAGCTTAAAAAGAGCCCAAAAGCCCACATTTGAAGCCCAAGTGCAAAAGTGCAAATATCAATTGTCAAAGTGCAAATACACAAGGGCTAAAGTTGCAATTATCAAAGAAGAGGGAAGAATAGACTTCTATCTAACCCTAAACACTTGCAGGATGAGGATAAAAGCCAAAGATAAGAGTGCAAAGATAAGAAAATTCGTGGATAAAGATATTGGGAGATTTGAAATCTAGATAACTTGATTCTCAAGTTATATCCAAATCCCATGATAAAGAGCCAGGATGCAGCTTCCAGAAGTAAACGCCCAGATGGACGGACCAGGAGAAGCCACGCGCCAAAGCGCGTGGCAATCTGCCACCAAAATGCCTCAATTCCACGGCAAATGCCGCATTTCCACGGCAATTCAGATAAGCCAGGGTAACGGCTTTTGTGTACGACTTGTGTTCGGACTCTAACTCCTTCTGCGCCTATAAATATCCCCTGCAGTACAACACAGAACGTCGTCCAGCGCAGTACAGGGCTAAAATTAGGGTTTCTTCTAGGTTTTCTTCTTTTGTAATTAGGTTTTTCTTTTTATTTTCAAGAGAGAGAGGCTTATGTTGAGCGTGACACTGATGTACCTTCCTCTTCTCTGCCATTGTACTGATTAATAAAGGTAATCTTTTCTTTTGTTTTTATGTCATTGCTTTACTTTTCTTTTTGTTTTCTTTTTCTTTTCTACTTTATTTCTCTTTGATCTATGTTTATTGTATATGAGCATGCAAGTGATTTCTGAAGCACGAATATAACGAGTCTTAGCGAGAGCCAACGGTATTTCATGGAGATGTTCTCCTCCTCAAGGTACGTATCAATTCATGCTTGCCAAGGCTTGATGATCTAATGCGAACAGGGGACTGAGATCAATCCTATGCTTTATGCGTTCATGCCTCCAAAGCAAGGTAGAAAGTGTTAAGATTTCATATTGTTCCTCAACCAAGGTTAGTATTTCTTTTATTTTATTTTCTTTTCTTTTCTTTTCTTTTTGTAGATTAAATCACAACTCTTCTACCAATTCTTTATTTGCTGACTCATTGTAAAATACAGCCTTCTTCTTAATTTAGCTTAAAAATAAATAATTTTTAGGGTAAAACTTACAAACGCTTCCATCGCTAGTCCATCCCTGAGGATCACGACCCTCATAGCCTTGCTACAGCGGATAGTATTGAACACTTGCACACCTTTAATTCTCAGATCTAATATTCATATTTTGTGTGCAGGTAAAAGCCATATATACATATATTCATATATATATGGCTACGCATATATTAAAATGATATAATATGTTGGTTATCTTGAAAGACTCGCATGATGTTAATTTAGCAATTGGTTACTTATACATGTTAATGACTTCCATAATGTTGGCATGATGTAAAGTAGAAATCATGAGAATCATTTACGTTGACATTCTTTTATGAATCCTTGCATGTTGTTATTACATGAAGGATATAATTATTGCATGCATGGAGGAAGGGACCGGGTTGAACCGGAGGTGACAGAAGGGGAGAGTATTATGATAACGTATCAGAGAAAGGGACTGGGTTGAACCAAAGGTGATCGAAGGGGAGAATATTATGATAACGTATCGGAGGAAGGGACCGGGTTGAACCGAAGGTGATCGAAGGGGAGAATATTACGTTGAATAACGTATAGGAGGAAGGGACCAGTTTAACCAGAGGTGATCTGATTGGTCACGAATATTGTACATTTAATATTATATTCTCCTACTTATTATCGAATAAACTCTACATTTTCCTAATTAAATGTTTAATTTATTTGCAGGCCCATTCCTAAAGGAGAGTGAAGAGAAATGAGCCCAAAAGCCCACCAAATCCTGATTTAATTCAGAATAAATTTGAAATCAAGGAATTAAGACTAAATCTTGGCATATCAGAGAGGTTGAAAAATGGTTGAGAAGAATCCTCCCTGAATCGATCGGTTAAAGCCAAGGATCAAAGGCCATTTCGACAAAATCATGCAAATCCAGATAAAGATAATTACAAATCAAGATACCGGGGAGCACCACCAACAGGGTGTGGCCACCTGGCCACACCCTGGCCGCGAAAACGCGGCCAAAGCCGCGTTTCCGTGGCTCTATTGGAGAGTTAGGGGGAGCGTTTGCTCCCCCTATCTTCATATGATCCTATAGGTTGGGTTTTGCCTATAAATACTGGGATTTTCAGAGCCTCCAGTGGACGACCATGCAAAGATAGATTCTAGGCCAGTTTTCATTCTTTTTAGTATAGGTTTTTGTTTTTCTTTTCATGTAATTTTTAATTTTCATTTATGTAATTCAAAGGAGATCAGACTTTCATAGGAGAACGAGAACGAAGCTTGTGCTGAGAGTGACACTGGTGTAAGGTTTCTTTCTTTTCTTTTATTGTTATGAAATCGAATCTGTATTTTCCTTTTGTATGTACTACGTTTTAGTGTTCTTCTTCTTCTTCTTTTCTACTTCACTCATTCTTGTACCAATTGCTCTCCAAGTGAGTCTAAAAGCATCGAAAGAGCCTTGCCTTTGCGAGTGCCACCGATAGCTCATGATGATGGATTTGAGTCTCTCTGTATCATTTCATGCTTGTTTTGTCTTGATGATGTAATGTGGAAGAGACAATAATTAACTCTTATGGGCTATGCGCTGATTGCCTCCACTTCAAGGTAACATCGTCGCCAAAGATTCAAGGTAAGCTTTTGATCAAAAGGAGGTAAGTAATTATTTTTAGTTTCTCTTTCTTGTAACTTTTAGTTTAGATCACCAACACCACATCTTCCAAATCTTTTTCACTCTTTTTCAATTTAATTGTACATAGTCATTTTCTGATTTTCTCCACCTTCTCATTCTACCACTTTCTTCCTCACTTCACTTTAACCTAATTTTTCTCTTTTTCTTTTAAAGAACTAAAGAAGAACTTTAACCAAACTTTGTATCTTAAAAGAAGACTTACTAAAAAGCTTCCATCGCTAGTCCCTCCTTGTGGATCACGACCCGCATAGCCACTTGCTATTGCGGTAGAATTGAGCACCTTGCACTTTTCTTTCTTAGTTCTGAAATTCTATATTTTTGTGCAGGTTCAAGCTCAATAAGTCATCCTTGACTATTGAAGATTCTATACATGTAAAGTTTGAGAAATCTAATGTATTTGTTAAGAATATTGTAGAAATAGATTCCCTAAATGAAGACATGGAGAGAACTACTTTGAAGGACTCACCTATTATTGAAGACATGCCAAAGGATGATGAAGGAAATAAAGTTCAAGAAAATGAGGTTCAAGGAAATGAAATTCAAGAAGTTGAAGTGGAGACTACTCAACCACTTCCAAAAGATTGGAGATACAATCCACATCATCCCAAGGATCTTATTATAGGTGAAGTATCAAAAGGGGTAACTACTCGTTCTAAACTTCATGATTTTTGTGGGCACTATGCATTTATTTCTCACTTTGAACCAAAGAACATCCTCGAAGCCGAGGGCGACTCATATTGGTTGCTAGTCATGCAAGAGGAGCTCAATCAATTCGAGCGCAACCAAGTTTGGCATCTTGTTCCTAGGCCCACGATAGACCAACAATTGGTACTAAGTGGATCTTTAAGAACAAGTTGGATGAGTCAGGAAATGTTGTTAGGAATAAAGCTTGGTTAGTAGCCCAAGGTTACACTCAAGTCGAAGGTATCGATTTTGAGGAAACCTTTGCACCCGTAGCACGGCTTGAAGCCATACGGATGACACTTGCATTTGCTTCTTATAAAGATTTTAAACTTTTTCAAATGGATGTAAAAAGTGCCTTCTTAAATGGATTTATTGAAGAGGAGGTGTATGTTGAACAACCCCTCGGGTTTGTTGATCCTACACATCCGGATTTTGTTTTCAAACTTGACAAAGCTCTTTATGGTTTAAAACAAGCCCCTAGGGCTTGGTATGAAAGACTTTCTTCTTTTCTAATTTCTAATGGTTTTAATAAAGGAAAAATAGATGCTACTTTGTTTACAAAACATGTTGAAAATGATATACTTATAGTTCAAATATATGTTGATGATATCATATTTGGTTCTACTAATGAAAATCTTTGCAAAGCTTTTGAATCATGCATGAAGGAAGAATTTGAGATGTCTATGATGGGTGAGCTTAACTACTTCCTTGGTCTCCAAATCAAGCAAAGGAAGGATGGGATTTTCATCAATCAAGCCAAGTACACAAAGGAACTTATCAAGAGATTTGGGCTTGAAGGGGCTAAGACAAGCAAAACTCCCATGACAACTACCACAAAAGTTGACAAGGATGAACAAGGTACAAGTGTAGACATTAATCTTTATCGTAGCATGATTGGTAGCTTGTTGTATTTTATGGCTAATAGGCTGGACATTATATTTTGTGTATGTCTTTGTGCTCGATTTCAATCGTGTCCTAAAGAGTCCCATTTGATTGCGGTAAAACGCATTATTAGATACCTTAAGGGCACAATTGAAATGGGTTTGTGGTATCCGAAGACCGGACAATTTTTCATGACGAGTTTTTCGGATGCCGACTATGCGGGTTGTAGAGTGGATAGGAAGAGTAGAAGTGGAACATGTCAATTTCTTGGTAATTGTCTTGTTTCTTGGTCTTCCAAAAAGCAAAATTCGGTAGCCCTCTCAACCGCCGAGGCGGAGTATGTTGCGGCCGGAGCTTGTTGTGCATAAGTTCTTTGGATGAAACTTACTCTCCTTGACTATGATTTGCATTTTGACCATATTAAAATATTTTGTGATAATACTAGTACTATTCAAATGACTAAAAATGCAAATCAACATAGTAAGACTAAGCACATTGACATTCGGTATCACTTACTTAGAGATCATTATGAGAAAGGTGATATTGATATTGATTATGTTTCTACCGATTTTCAACTTGCCGATATTTTTACAAAACCACTAGACTATGCTAGATTTTCCTTTATTTGTGGTGAATTGAATGTTTGTGTTATAGAATTATGAAGAAATTTTTTTTTAACAATGTTTACCCTTTTTGATGTATGACAAAAAGGGGGAAAAAAAGTTAGTTTTGAGTTTTGAGTTTTAAGTTATAACAAGTTAGTTTTGAATTTTAGATTTTTGAGTTTTGGATTTTGAGTTATAAAAGGTTAGTTTTTAGTTTTGAGTTTTGAATTTTTGAGTTTTGGATTTTGAGTTATAAAAGGTTAGTTTTTGAGTTAAGAGTTTTGAGCAATATGTTTTGTATTCCTATGTCTTTCTTATGCCAAAATTCTTAGTTTCTACCTTTTATGTATATAGCCATTCATTTATATAGCATGATTTGAGGGGGAGCTTTCAAGCTCCTTTCCCATTTTTTTGAATAACTCGTATGTTTTGCATCATCAAAATGGGGGAGATTGTTGGTCCAAGGTTACAATCACCCGGTTTTTGAGTTTTGATGATTACAAAACATATATAGTTATTTGTACTAATCATTTTTCTAGTGTTTAAGTGTGCTTCAGGGTTCTAAGGATTCATGTTGTGTTCTTCCCTAAAGATGACTCAATTCGGGATCTTTTGACTCAAGATGACTCAATTCGGGTTCAAAAATTCAAGCTATGCAACATTCCATAGAGAAGCCCTAAATTGAAGACCTTGTAGTCACCTAGAACCTTTGTAAGAACTAGTTTGTTAAAGAATGAGGTTATGTTAAGTTGGCTCAAGAAAACACACACACACACCTTCATTTTTCAAAATACGGTTTTTGTTTTTGGTAATTGATTTAGGTTCATGTCTTGATGGTTTTACATGACTCAAATTATTTTATAATTTTATATCTTGTTTATATCATGTATACCAACCTTTATAGCATGATACTTAATCATATAACCTTACAAAATTATTTTGAAAATTTTTCAAAGTTCAAAAAATTTCCTAGAAAAATCCTGTTTCAGGCCTATCGGTCGACCGGTTGGTCGACCAGATCCATTTCAGGCTTGATCGGTCGACCGAACCGGTCGACCGAGCCTTGTAGTCCTGGCGTGCACGTTTGTGCACGTCTGTCGGTCGACCGGACCGGTCGACCGACTGAAAGCCTTTTGTTCTCGGGTTTTGTCGGTCGACCGGGCCAGTCGACCGACAGAACAAAGAGAAATTTTTTCTTTGGCTGCCGGTCGACCGAGTCCAACGGCTAGTTTGCCAATGGACTGTTGGTCGACCGGGCCGGTCAACCGACAGCCGCCAGCAGCCTCAACGGCTAGTTTTCAGAGTTTTAATCATTGGATTTGATTGAGATGTTTTGGTCTGATCTCTCTGATTTTTTGTGGGCTATTTTCTGACCTATTAAGCTAGCTTTAATAATGATTAGATCTCCTCTAATCCCTATAAATAGAGGGCATTGGTCACTTGCAAAAATTAAGAAAAATCCCCTTGTTTTCAAGTATCCAAAAAAAAGAAAAGTTTTCAAAGGCTTTCAATTTTCTAAGTGCATTCTTGGTTACTAGTTTTCAGTTGTTTTTCAAGCTATTTAGTACTACTTTACAACTGAATTTTTCTCTACACTTCTTGAGCCGAAATTATTCCTCATTCTATAAGGAGTTGTAAAAGAGAAGTGTGTGGTCCTTGTTGATCACCTTGTTACTTGTTGTTCTTTGTGTTGTAATCCCTCTTGTGAAGAGGGTTGGATTGGTGGAGTTCGGTACTCCGGTCTTCAGTAGACCTTTTGTAAATTCCTCGGTGGATATAGTGGAAACCCTTCACGGTGGTGAAGGCGGGGACGTAGAGCGGTGGCTCGAACCTCGAAACAAATCCTTTGTGTTTGCGATTGATTTCCTTATTGCCTTTTATTGCTTTACATTTCTATCTTGTGATATCTCTTGTGTGCACTTCATTATTGCATCCATTTCATTATTTGTATTTTTCGGTCTTTACTCATCTCAACAAGAAAGCAATTACGCGCCTCAACTCATAATCTAGAGGAATCAAAGAGGAGAAGTTCTAGAGCCCTTCACGGGGAATTCGGCTTCAATTTCTTGTTTTGAGTGACCGTTTGCATCATATATACATACTTGTTTTAAAAGATCATTAGATTAGGATTAACACCTATTCACCCCCCTCTAGGTGTTTTTCACCTGACTGATTAACTTGTGGTCAGATTCGCCAATATAACCCCGTGGACAGTCTAGCTAGTTAGGAGTCGTCTAGGTCTAAGATCTATCCTAACTTAGGTTAGATATTTCTTTTTATTTTTTGCTTATTTGTTTGTTTTTATTTGTTTGTGATTGATATTTCTTGTGTGATATGGCTTATAATAAAAAAATTTCAATTTTAATGGTAATCCATGTTACACCCTGACCTTTTTTTCAGATATTACCAACCCGGCATATCATAACTTTAACTAACCTAGTGTGCCGGATTGGTCTTATCCGAATCAATACAACACATGCCCCCAATCTTATGACCATAATTTTCAAAATAATTTCAACTCTTCACAGAGTCAATGGGGATTCACCTCCCCCGAGTCCAATTTTCAACCAACTTATCCTCCTTATCCACGTTATCCACAATTTTCACAATATTTATTCCCTAATTTTTCTTCATATACTCCTTTTCTAGACCAACCCATTGAAGAAAAAGCCAAGCTAGAAAAGAGTATTGAAGCCATGCAGGAGGCCGAACAAAAATTTTAGGCCTCCCCAATTCCACAATATTTCAAAGATTCATACTCAATTCCACTAATTCAAAATAGAAAACCATCAATCTTGGAAATAAGTATGCATGAGTCCGAGCAACAATCACAAAATATGATGGACTCACGATTTCACCACAAAATTCAAAACAAAACTTCATCTTTTTAAGTCCAATCGCAACAAAATGATGAACCAATCGACTATGAAAAGCTGCTTGAAGCCATGACTCAGGCTCAAATCACTCATAATCATGACATAAATATAATGGTCAAAACTCTCTATTCTCACCCTTTGACTATTTCTGATGTCGCATACCATTCTGTTAGAGCCAAAGAATCATGTTGTTTTGGGAAACAAAATTCCATTTCAGCACTCCCATTTGAACTTGTCCAAACTTCAAATTTTGAAAACTACATTGACATTTTGATAAGTTATCCTTTTCCTGAAATTGAGCTTGAGAATGAATATGATCCTGAACCTCAATTTTGTAATTCAATTCTACTTCCTGATTAAATAATGACTCTAGTGTCTTCACCTAATTTCAATCCTTCTCCAGAGTCCACATTGGATCCTGTGCCTGTCCATCGAAAAATTGAATCACCAATCTTTTATAATCATCATATTGAAGTTGACCAATTTCATACTTTTGAAAGTCATATTGACAAATTGGCAAGTTCTTATTTTTACGAAATTGAACTCAATGAGGAATATGCCTTGAGTCTCAAATTTGTGATTCAGTTCAAATTTCTAAATCAATATTGACTCCTATTTTGCTACCTGATTTGAATAATATTTTAGAGTCAGTTTTGATTCACATACCTGTCATTCTTTAACTTGAATCACCAATCTTAGAAAGTCACATTCTATTATGGAAAAATGAATGTGGATTTGAGTTTCAACTTCTTGATTTGACCCACTTCCTGAACAAATTTTGACTCCTGAACCTTTACTTGACTTCAGTCATTTTTCTGAGTCGATTGTAGTTCATGCTCTTCCTGATTCCAGATCAATCATTCCATCTTTTTATACTCCATTTTGGGACAGAGGTATTGATAATAATGACTCTGAATTAGTTTGAAAATTTGAAAATTAGATGGGGTAAAATTCTTAATAAAATTCATTCATATATATACATCATTTTAGTGTGTTATATTAGAGAGGTTTTTGTTGTGGGTTCCTCCGAACTCCACGCAAATTAGATTGGACCACATTTCATGGACCAATCAGACCACCACCGGAACCACCACCTTAAGGTAATATTTTCCTTCCCTTTTTTCTTTTTCATTCATCTATGCATTAAGTCATACATTGAGGACAATGCATGAGATAGGTGCGAGGGAGGGTTCTAACATAACTTAGGTTTTCTTTTATTATTAAAAAAAGTTTATTAGCATTTTCTTTACTTTTAAATTTTTTTTGAAAATAGAAACAATTTTTTGACATATTTTTTGTAAGAAATTAAGTCAATTTTAAGGAATAGGAGAATCATAATTAGGATTTCTTATACTTGATCAAAATAAGATTATTTGTTTGATTTTCAAGATTAGGAAGATAATTTGAAAAAGTAATTTAGTCTTGATTTTTACCTTAATGATATATGCATACTTTATACACTTACACACTTAGGATTCAAATACAAAAATTATTATGCCTTATTAAAAAAAAGAGAAAAAATATAAATATAAATCCTCTGATTAAGCTGGGTACTTGTGCCTCATAAAGCATGAGTATTCATGCCTAAAGGCAGTTCATATAATAAAATTCTTAGTTTTGTGGTCTTGTTTGCTCGAGTCCTTAAGTCCTTGGGGTGTCTTCTCACCCGGTGCCCTAAGACTGTTTGGTTTGGGAGTCATCGATTAAAGGCTCGTTATATGGGCAGGCTAGAAAGCCTAATAGAAATAAGGAATAATACCACCAAAAATAAAATAAATAATAAATAAATAAATAAGGCATAAGAATTAATGTTAAAGAACCTTTAGTCAAAATTTCACGGTCATGAAGGTGCATATGACTTAGGGTAAAGTAATAGACTAGATGAGAAATATAATTTGACTTCTTACTTTGATTGATAACAAATTTTTGAATAGAGACCAAGTTTAGAAATGATAAATTCGATTTTCCTATAACTTATAGATTACTTGAACTCTTACAATAATATTTTCAATATTTCTCTCTTTCAAAATATTTCAAAAGGAGACGACCAAGCAAAGAGTAGAATTTAGGCTATACTTTAGTTTGTAACTTAGATTTTTAGTTTTCTTTTATGTAATTTTTATTTTCTTTATGTAACTGACAGGAGAGGGGACTTTCATAGAGGAATGAGAACAAGCTTGTACTGAGGGTGACACCGGTGTAAGTAATCTTTTCTTTCATTTTTATTTGAATCAAATCGAAGTTTTCTTTTCTTTTCTATTCTTATTTTCATTTGCTTCCCTCTTCTGTGTTTTGTTGGCCCAAAAGCCTATCACTCTAGTTTTGATGATGATCAACTCATGAAGTTATGATTACTAATGATCTTGTGTTTAATTAGTGACAGATTCATTATCAAGATCTTAGTAGGTGTGGAGCTTCAACAAAGGATTTAAAGACAAGTTGGAAGTTAGCACCGGTTGATTCACGAGCCTATGCATCAAGAACACATCTAGAGATGAGCTCGGTGGATTGCATTTGGACCAATTCAAGAAGATGAGAAGCCTTCAAGTGAAGACTTCAAGAAGATGAAGACTTGGGTCTAGGTATAAGATTTAGTTTTTTTTTGTTTAGTTAAAAATGTAAAGGATAGATAGTTGGTGGATTGCTCAAGTCTATATCACACACACACTCTTGATAGAATTGCTTTCATAAAAGAATTTTTATTTATATGTTTAGAAAAGAATTTTTTATTTAGAAAAAGATTTTTCTTTGTGACAAAATATATATACTTTGGTTTTTGGTATTTCTATCATACATATCTTTCAACCAAAACCAAATTCAGAGCTTTATGATAAAAAAAAAAAAACATAGATATTTCATTATGATTGTGTAGTGGATCATATCCATACACACTATGCTTTAATAAGTTCAAAATATCTTGTTTTTGTATTTGGTGAAGTTATGGAAAAACAAGTTTTAGAAAAACATGTTTTTAGAAAAATAGTTTTTATTTTGATTGAAACTATTTTTTAGATTTACTGAGAATTTATGGGATTTTTATTAAGTTAAAAGACCTTTTTCCAAATCCCTTAACTGTGCAGTCTGAGGACTGACTGACAGGCCAAATCGGTCGACCGGGCGGTCGACCGCAGCTAGGTCGGGTCGACCGTACGGTCGACCGACGTGCACAGCCTTGTGCACGTTGTCAGCATAGTGGTCCGGTCGACCGTACGGTCGACCGCTGCAGAGAGTTCTGCTCTCTGGATTTCTGGGTCGACCGGGCGGTCGACCGGAGGCTTCAACGGTCGGAAAAATGACCGTTGGCCAGTCGACCGGCCGGTCGACCGGCAGCTCTGACAGATCCCAACGGCTATATTCTGGCAGCCTATAAATTGGGGGTTCTTGTCATTGTTTGAGGCTAAGATTTTAGGAGAGCTTTGAGCCAGTTTTGCTGATACTTTTAAAAGAGTTTTCTCCACAAATTCGAGTGCAAATACTTCCAATCTAAAGGGAAGATTTTATCAAGAGTGTTTAAGTGATTCTTTGAGTTTTTCATCATAGCTTTCTTTCCTTGCTTTCTCACACCACACTTGAGCTATCCATTGTCTATTCATCCTATAGGTGTGTTGTAGTGAGAGTGCTCTTTATGTGATCAAGTGTTGTGATCACCAAAGATCTTTTCCTTGTTCTTTGAGAAGACGGGCAAGTGTGCTCGTTGGTGGTTAGAGTTCGGTTGTGAACTCTTGGTGGTTTGAGTTCGAGGTGCGGCCTCGGCAAGCTTGTGGGGCTTGCGTGTGTACGGGACTTGGGAGTCCGAGGGATTGTAGGTGTTGCGGCACCGAGGAGAGATCCATTGGGACCTTGCATAGTGGAAATCCTTCGTGTGTCGAAGGCGGGGATGTAGAGCAAGTGTGCTCGAACCTCGAAACAAACCCTTTTTGTTTGCGATTGCTTACTCTATCTCTCTCTCTCTCTCTCTCTCTCTCTTTGTCTCTTTTATATCTTGCATTCAATAATTGTCTTTATCATTTACATGCTTGATATATTCCCTTGTGCTCATAATTGCTATACTTGCTTTGGATTGTTGTTAACACTAGTATTCAACCAAGAGAGCCAACGCGGCACCTCAACCCATTAAAGGGGAATCTAGAGGAGCCTGTCCAGAGCCCTGCAAAGGGAATTCGGCAACACTCTTGTGTTATACATAAGTGTTTAATTAAAAGAAGTTTTATTTGGTCATATTTGTCATAGCTTCCGCATTATTTGCATCAAAAGGCATTAAGTGACCATTAGATTAGCCAACACCTATTCACCCCCCCAGGTGTTATTTCAATTGGTATCAGAGCTAGTGCTCTTGATTTGGGTCTAACAACCTAAGAGTTAAAGATCCTCCTTTTAGGCTAATCACAATATTTTTGTACACACACACACCTCACCATGGACTTCATGTCACCACCCACCTTTGCATTCTTAACATCCAAATTTGGAAGGTTAAGATGTCCATGTACCTCAAGGCCCTAGGCATTCATGTCTATCTTGCTACATTTAATGATTCTTATATTAACAATAGCAAGTATATTGAGGGTAATGCAAAAGCCCTAAATGCTTTGAAGAGTACCCTAAATGATGATTACTTATTTAGGGTTGCTAACATTGATTCGGCTTTTGTAGCTTGGAACATCATCACCTCCCTTGGCGAAAAGGATCTATATTATGCCGGGAGCGATTCGGACGTTGGAAGCAACACCTCCAACGCATGCTTTATGGTCCAAGGGGATAACCCCCTTGAGGTAACTACCGAATCCGAGGTAGAAGATGATAGTATGTCATATGATGAGCTCTCTACATTTTGTCAATTATTGCTTGAGAGATATGACATAATTAAGAAAGAAAATAAAAATTTGAAAAAGGACATTGCTTGCATGCATAAAGAACATGACTCATTTAGAGATAACATTGCATGCTTAGAAAAAGATAATAATAGTTTGAAAAAGAAATTTGATTGCATGCATGTAGAAAATGATTCTTTTAGAAATAAACTTGCATGTTTAGAAAAGGAAAATAAAGATTTGAAAAATGAAAATGTTTCCTTGCTTTCAAAATTGAATGATCTTTGTGAAGGGAACAATATTTTGAAAAATGATATTGCTATGGTGGAACAACAAAAAGAAAGTATCTTACAAGAAAATAAATCTTTAAAAAGAAAATTTGTTGAAAAAGAAAAGGATAATGTTTTTCAAAAGAAAAAGAAAAATAATTCTTTATCTCACCATGCTTTACATGCCACAACTAATGAGATTAAGAATTTGAAAAATAAAATGGATAGTTTGAGTTCAACTTTGAACTCTTGTGCTTTTAATCATTCTAGGTTGGAGTCAATGTTTTCAAAGAAACAAACTCCACACATTCATGCACATCATAACCATGCATTTGCTTATGTTGCACAACATGATCACACTCCTACACATAAGCATACTAAGGTGTACACATGTACACATTGTGGCCGCAAAGGCCATTTAGCAAAATATTGTTTTGATAAGAAACCTCATTTATATTTTGCTAAGTATAAAAGATTTTGGGATCCTTGCAATAAAGCTAACCCCAAAGGACCCAAGAAAGTATGGGTACCAAAACCCCCACCCTTTGATTTTGATGTAGGTGAGGGCTCTCACAAAACGTGAGAGGATTGGTGCCTTGATAGCGGATGCAATGGACATGATGGACAAACTTTTGGATGCATTGCTATCAAGGAGTTTTTGGTGGGAAAGACCACCATATTTGGAGCTTTGGAGTTGGTAACAATTTCTAAACTCCTATTTTTTATGTTCATGCTTGTTCATCCATAATATTCATAGCATGTTCATGTTTTAAGATTTTATGTGCTTCATGTGGTAATTACATGCTTAGATGTAGAATGTATCAAACTTACATTTATACATATACAAATAGTGAACTACAATTGACTCATATATATAGTTGAACTTCGTGCTCATTTGTATCCACTTTATGCATATGTATGATCTAGTTTTGATGATTCTCATTTATACACGTTTTTGCCAATTTTTAGTGATTTACTTCATGTATATGCATGTCGAATTCAAATCTAATAAATATACATGTTTACCCGTGAGTCTCTTGCTTTCATGCAAATACATTTAATAGACTCTCTTATATTTGGGATATGTATGCATATTGTTAGGATTGGATAAACCATACATATACCATGAAGATTGTTATTTTTAATGAAAAATGATTTTTAAATTGATTTGTTAAAAATGTGATTTATGATCTTTTTGAGCTAAATTGACTATTTTCATAATAATGCTACTTACATAACCTTTGAACACTCACTTTTAAGAAAATAGATAATTTTGAGCTTTATGGACTATGAGTGCTTGAACTTTTATGTATTTAGTATTATTCATGAAAAACATATGACTTCATATCTTTGAAGGATCTTTAACTAGTTTTTCAAAAACAATTTATACTAGTTATTTATTCTTCAAATAATTTTTTATATACACATGATTCTATTTCCTCAAAATTTATTTGATGCTTCATGATTTGAATATTAGTTTAAATGTTAGTTTTTGTCAACACTAGGATTTATACTTGTACATATTATGGGCCACAAATAAATCTATTTATATTTGTGCTTGAATGCTTATTTGAACCCATTAGATGTGCTTGTATAGTCTAGTTTTGATGATACATACATTTTTAACTTGTATTCCCTTTTTGGATGTGATTTATGATCATGTGTTTTCATTTCATGTATATGTTTATTTTGCCAAACTTTAAGATATACATGTATACCTTTTGAGTCATTTGCTTTTAATGCAAATCTACTTATATGAACTCAATTGTGCTTTAAGGGATATGTATGTATGCTTATTGTGTTGTCAAAACATACATATATCTTGAAATATAATTATTAAAAAAATTTTTTTTAATGATTTTCATGTTATTTCAAAATTTATGATAATTTATAATTATCTTATTTTTAAGGAATATTGAGACTTTATTGTCATTTTCATAATGCCATGTTCCACATAACACTAGTACACTCATCTTTTCAATATGGACTTTATGGATACTAGAGTGTTTTTAGTGCCATGTGATTTACTTGTGTTTTATGAAAAACTTTTGATTTATTCCTTGATTGAAGGATTCCGTACTAGTTGTTAAACATTTTCATTTAACTAGTTCGAATTCTTCATATGGTAGATTATATGATGTATACACTTATGCTTAATTTTTCAATTGGTATCATTGGATATTTTCATTTGGTATCAATATGATTCTTGTTGTATATACTCATATTTTGCTTTCCTATATATATGTATGTATCACTTTCCATTGATATACATACATATATATGATTTGTTGTGTGCTTAAACTAAAATTGATTTACATATTTAAAGCACAAAGATTGTTAATGCTAAGCTAAATTCAAATCTTATTTTTAAAAGCTTATGCATTAGTTTTTCAAATTGGTATCTATATGGTTGATCATTACTTTACAATTGATCATTTTCAACTTTGATATCAAAATTCAAAATTTATGTTATAAGAAAAATTCAAAATTTTTTTGTATTGCCTATATGCAAGGAGAGCTTAACATCTCTTCTACATATAGATTCATGTTGAGTGTATTGTGTATTGAGGAGCTTAACATCTCTTCTTTATATGGTACACGTGTGTAGGGGGAGCTTCACATCTCCTCTTATGCATTACATAATATGTGTTATGTGAATTGGGGCTTATCATCCCTTCTTCATGTAATGCATATGTGTAGGAAAGCTAACTTAGCGTCTTCCTCTTCATGAATGTATATCGCATATAACCTCTTATTGATTTAATTGCACCCCTCTTTGATGACTTTGTTTTTGACAAAAAGGGGGAGAAGATTTGTTTGATGTATTTTACTTTGAACCCTTTGTTGATGATTGACAAAAAGGGGGAGAAGTATTTATAGATTTTATATGCATGTCTTCCTTGCTTAAGGGGGAGTAAGATTTGTGTTGATGCATATGTGTTTTGTGATTTGTTAAATGTATGGAGATAAGATTTATAATGTATGGAGATAAGATTTATGATGTTATATTTACATACATGCCATACATTGCATACATATTCATGTGCTTTTATTACCATATCTATTATTGAATGTGATGCATGAGTTAAGGGGGAGCTTCTTTGAAGTTTTACTTTAATCCATGCATATATAACTCCATGAGTTTTGTCATCATCAAAAAGGGGGAGATTGTTGGCCCAAAGGCCTATCACTCTAGTTTTGATGATGATCAACTCATGAAGTTATGATTACTAATGATCTTGTGTTTAATTAGTGACAGATTCATTATCAAGATCTTAGTAGGTGTGGAGCTTCAACAAAGGATTTAAAGACAAGTTGGAAGCTAGCACCGATTGATTCACGAGCCTATGCATCAAGAACACATCTAGAGATGAGCTCGGTGGATTACATTTGGACCAAGTCAAGAAGATGAGAAGCCTTCAAGTGAAGACTTCAAGAAGATGAAGACTTGGGTCTAGGTATAAGATTTAGTTTTTTTTTGTTTAGTTAAAAATGTAAAGGATAGACAGTTGGTGGATTGCTCAAGTCTATATCACACACACACTCTTGATAGAATTGCTTTCATAAAAGAATTTTTATTTATATGTTTAGAAAAGAATTTTTTATTTAGAAAAAGATTTTTCTTTGTGACAAAATATATATACTTTGGTTTTTGGTATTTCTATCATACATATCTTTCAACCAAAACCAAGTTCAGAGCTTTATGATAAAAAAAAATATAGATATTTCATTATGATTGTGTAGTGGATCATATCCATACACACTATGCTTTAATAAGTTCAAAATATCTTGTTTTTGTATTTGGTGAAGTTATGAAAAAACAAGTTTTAGAAAAACATGTTTTTAGAAAAACAGTTTTTATTTTGATTGAAACTATTTTTTAGATTTACTGAGAATTTATGGGATTTTTATTAAGTTAAAAGACCTTTTTCCAAATCCCTTAACTGTGCAGTCTGAGGACTGACTGACAGGCCAAATCGGTCGACCGGGCGGTCGACCGCAGCTAGGTCGGGTCGACCGTACGGTCGACCGACGTGCACAGCCTTGTGCACGTTGTCAGCACAGTGGTCCGGTCGACCGTACGGTCGACCGCTGCAGAGAGTTCTGCTCTCTGGATTTCTGGGTCGACCGGGCGGTCGACCGGAGGCTTCAACGGTCGGAAAAATGACCGTTGGCCAGTCGACCGGCAGCTCTGACAGATCCCAACGGCTATATTCTGGCAGCCTATAAATTGGGGGTTCTTGTCATTGTTTGAGGCTAAGATTTTAGGAGAGCTTTGAGCCAGTTTTGCTGATACTTTTAAAAGAGTTTTCTCCATAAATTCGAGTGCAAATACTTCCAATCTAAAGGGAAGATTTTATCAAGAGTGTTTAAGTGATTCTTTGAGTTTTTCATCATAGCTTTCTTTCCTTGCTTTCTCACACCACACTTGAGCTATCCATTGTCTATTCATCCTATAGGTGTATTGTAGTGAGAGTGCTCTTTAGGTGATCAAGTGTTGTGATCACCAAAGATCTTTTCCTTGTTCTTTGAGAAGACGGGCAAGTGTGCTCGTTGGTGGTTAGAGTTCGGTTGTGAACTCTTGGTGGTTTGAGTTCGAGGTGCGGCCTCGGCAAGCTTGTGGGGCTTGCGTGTGTACGGGACTTGGGAGTCCGAGGGATTGTAGGTGTTGCGGCACCGAGGAGAGATCCATTGGGACCTTGCATAGTGGAAATCCTTCGTGTGTCGAAGGCGGGGATGTAGAGCAAGTGTGCTCGAACCTCGAAACAAACCCTTTTTGTTTGCGATTGCTTACTCTATCTCTCTCTCTCTCTCTTTTGTCTCTTTTATATCTTGCATTCAATAATTGTCTTTATCATTTACATGCTTGATATATTCCCTTGTGCTCATAATTGCTATATTTGCTTTGGATTGTTGTTAACACTAGTATTCAACCAAAAGAGCCAACGCGACACCTCAACCCATTAAAGGGGAATCTAGAGGAGCCTGTCCAGAGCCCTGCAAAGGGAATTCGGCAACACTCTTGTGTTATACATAAGTGTTTAATTAAAAGAAGTTTTATTTGGTCATATTTGTCATAGCTTCCGCATTATTTGCATCATTCGGCATTAAGTGACCATTAGATTAGCCAACACCTATTCACCCCCCCCCTCTAGGTGTTATTTCATGTTTGTGGATCCAAATGAATCTGATAGCCTCGAAGTAGCCTTGCCCTTGCAAGTGCCGTTGATTGCTTATGGTGATGGATATCCATTTCTATAGTAGCATAGCTTGCCCCTTCATTTCATAGTGTAAATCGGGAATGGAAAAGATCCTATTTGTCATACTTCGCTCACCTCTAAACAATGGTACATCGTCGATACGGGTCAAAGGTAAGCAGGAGCCGAAGAGGTAAGTAAGTTTTTTTAGGTTTTAGTTTTCTTTTTTTTAATTCTTTAGTGTAGATCACCAACACCATGAACACCCAACTCTTTTATCACTCTTTTCAATTTCTTTGTATATATCCATATTCTATTTTCTCTACCTTCTCAATCTATCAATTTCTTTTTAACTTAACTTTAACTTATTTTTCCTTTTCTTTTAAAGAACTAAAAGAAGATCTTTAACCATACTTTGTAACTTAAAAGAGAACTTATTAAAAAAGCTTCCATTGCTAGTCCCTCCTTGTGGATCACGACCCGCATAGCCACTTGCTATAGCGGTAGAATTGAGTACTTGCGCATTCTATTCTTAAAGTTCTGAAATTCTGTATTCTTGAGTGCAGGTAAAACCTCAATTAATTATCTCCACCAAAGGGCCGCGGATGGCTTATGGTGATGGATAACCATTTCTTGTTGGCCCAGTGGCCTTCCACTCTAGTTTTGATGATGATTAACTCATGTAGTTATGTTTACTAATTATCTTGTGATGTTTAGTTTCAGATCATTTAATCAAGATATTAGTTAGTGATTGCTTCAACAAGATGGTTTGGAAGCTTTCACATGGTGATTCCATTGCCCGAGCAACAAGATCATACATAGCACTCGTTGGAGTCTAGCTCGGTGGATCACATTTTGGATCGAGTCGCCTTGAAGACGGAGTTCCTCAAGAAGACTTAGGTATCCTAGTTTGGTTTGTGTTTTAGATCCATGTGTAAAGATTAGATAGTGTGATATGCTCAAGTTCACAATACACACACTTTCATGTTTTGGATTCGTTTTTTGGTTTTTGGTTTAACCGATATTAGTTTTCATGAATAGATAGATTCAAAACAAGTTTACATTGTTTAAATGTATATTAGATGTGTTCTATATACATGCATGCTAAATTTCCATGACAAACTTATTTTGATATGCCTATTCATGAGTTTTGGTGTTTTGGTATTTTTAACAAAACATATTTTGGTAATTAAAGACAAAAACAATGATATGTATATGTTTCATGTATATTGGATTTCTATCCATATACTATATGCCTAAAAGTTGTTTAAGTATCATGTTTTTGTATTTGAATGAGTTTTGAAAAAATCAGATTTCCTATTGAAAAATCTAAGTTTGGTAAAATACAGTTTTTAGTTTTTGATAAAATTCATAAGGCACAAAAATGGTTCAATATGTTTGATATTTGTGTTGAAATTTTTAACACATGTTTGTATATCAATGTAAAATGATAAAACTATTTTTGTGGATTTTTAGAAGATTTATGAGAATTTTTAGAATATTTTTTAACAAGTTTTTCTGTCCTAGAATCCTGCCTGACAGGCTCTGGCGGTGGACCGACCGGTCGATCAGACCCCAGAGTCGATCGACCGGGCGGTTGACCGACGTGCACAAGCCTGTGCACGTTGGCCAAGCACTTGGGCCGGTCGACCGGGCCTGAGAGCTTTGCTCTCTATTTTTTTACGGTCGACCGGCTGGTCGACCGCTGGCTTTCAATGGTCATATTTTTGACCGTTGGCGGTCGACTGGGCGGTCGAACGCCAGCCGCCAAAGGCTAAAAATTCAGCCAACGGCTAGTTTTGAATTGGGGGCTATATATACCCCATTGTTTTGAGTTTTTGGTTAAGATTTTTGAGCCAAAAATTCCAGATCTCTCCAGTATTTTTACAAGCATTCAAAAGTGTTTTAAAGCTTAAAGATTTCATCTTTGTTTTTGTTTTCAAGGGTTTTTTGAAAAATCAAAGAAAATAGGATTTTGGGATATTGTTTTAGATCTTCATTTCTATCATTTTAAAGTGGTTTCCCAAGTAGTTTTTCTTTGATATTTGATTTCCAAAACACCTTGATTTTCACACTTGAGCTATCATTCTATCCTCTCTATAGGATCACTTGTTTTTTGGAAAAAGGAAAGTGTTTGTGGTTGAGACATACCACCAAGTTGTAAACCCCTTCATTGTTGTATCCCTCTTTGGTAGAGGTGGAGTTGGGTTGTTGGTTGCTCCCTCTTAGGTAGAGGTTGAGGTTGTGATTTACTCCCTCTTGGTGAGGTAGAGTTGGTGGTGGATTTGTATCCCTCTTTGGTAGAGGTGGATTGTGGTGTTTGTGGCCTCGGTGGAGGTTGTATTAGTTGGTTTGTGGAGTTCGGTACTCCGGTCTTTGGTAGACCATTTGTATTACCTCGGTGGAGGTTGTATTGGTTGAGAGAGGAGTTCAGTACTCCTAGTGGATTGAAAATCCTTCTCAGTGAAGGCGGGGACGTAGAGCTCGGTGCTCGAACCTCGAAACACATCTTATTGTTTGCGTTTGATCCATTGACTCTTTCTCTCTCTCTCTCTCTCTCTTTACCTCTGTGCATTGCATCATTCATATTGTCATATCTTATATGCTTGTATTGTGCCTTGCATTGATTCATATCACTTTTTCCTATATGCTTGGTTGTGTTTGCTTGTGTGCCTCACTTGTGCTTAACCACGAGAGCTTCATATAGCGCCTCAACTCTTATTCAGAGGAGTCAAGAGGAGTTAGTTCAAAGCCCTTCACGTGGAATTCGGCTACACTCGTTGGTTGCACTAAGTGTTATTGCAAATTAGTTTTAATTTCCGCATTTAGTTCATTAGATTAGCGGTACACCTATTCACCCCCCTCTAGGTGTACTTACAATTGGTATTAGAGCCTACGCTCCTGATATTTGGTTTAACTACCTAGGAGTGTGATCTTGGTTAGCTAATCTATCATTTGCATTTGCACATATATCTTGTTTGCACACACTCATGGATTGCTTGTCACCTCCCATGTTCGATGTCTCCAACATTGACACATGGAAATTTAGGATGTCCATGTACCTAAAAACCCTAGGCTTGCATGTTTCCCTTGCCGCTACCAAGAAATGCTATCTTAGTAACAGCAATCATATAGGGGCCAATACACTAGCCCTTGAGGCTATTACAAGCACGCTAAATAAAGAATATCTTATGCTTGTTTCTAACTATGATTCCGCCTTTGCAGTGTGGAACAAGTTGACCACCTCCAAGCTTCAATTGCCAATTCAACCAGAGGAGGAATCTAGCGGAGAATCCGAGTCACAATGCTTCATGGTCCAAGGGAATGACTCCCTTGAGGTATATTCGGAATCTCAACTAGATTGTGATGATGCTAGTTCTTCATGTGATGATCATATTGATGCCAATGCCTTGAATGAAGAACTCTCTATTGTTTGTGAAAAATTATTGAAAAAATATAATCTTTTGAAAAAGAAGAGTTTTGAACTTAATAAAGAAAATAAGGATTTATGTTAAAGACTTGATTTAGTTTTGCAAGATAAAGTGGAGATTTCTAATGAAAGGGATTCATTGAAATCTAGACTTGATCTTGTCTTAAAAGAAAATGAATTTTTGAAAAATAAAAATGATTGTGAAATAATTTTGAAGAAAAATGAAAACTTGTCTTCAAAAGTTAATTTTGTTTTAAATGAAAATGATTCTTTAAAAATGAAAATTGCTTCTATTTCCAAGGAATTAGAAATTGTTTTAAAGAAAAATGAATCTTTAAAAAATGATATAGATTCTCATGTTTGCCTTGCTAGGGTAGTTCCATCTAGCTCACCCATTGCATGTATCACTTCTTCTTCAATTGAAAAAGATATAAATTTATTAAAGAAGAATATGGATTGTTTGGGCTCCACTTTGAGCCATTGTGTTGTGAGTCATACACGGTTGGAATCTTTGTTTCGAAAGAAACAAGTTCCAACTTTGCATGCACACCCTCCACGGCATACACATGCTACTCACGGTCACAACCATCACACTTTATATGCTCATGTGTACACTTGTACACATTGTGGACGTAAGGGCCACCTTGCTAAATTTTGTTATGATCGTATAAATGATTCTAATTTAGAAAATAAATTTGTTTGGGTTAGAAAAGGTGCTAACCCCCATGGACCCAAAAGGATATGGGTACCAAAGACCACCCCTATTGTATTTGATGTAGGTGTGGGCTCTCGCATGACGTGAGAGTATCGGTACTTAGGAGTGGATGCGTTCCGAGCTTAAAGATAACTTTTTGGATGCATCACTTTCAAGGGAAGTTTGGTGGGAGGATCACCTTGGTTTGGAGAACTAGAGAGGTGCCTTCATCGGTTTTGGTATCGATCTCTAACTCCCGTTTATATTTGCATGCTTTTCATGTCCTTGATTTATAGCATGTCTTGTTTTATTGTTCATTATGCTTGTGCCATGTTTATTAGATTAGTGATATACATGTTTAGTTATTTGAGACACCCATGTTTAATATGAATATATATCTATGTGTTCTCACCTTGTTTTTAACTAATATGTATGTCCTAGATCTAATGCACATGCATATACATAATGATCATATGGATGTTTATGACCTTTGTTTTTGATGCTTCATGATTTGAATATATGTTTAAATGTTAGTTTTCAATAAGACTAGGATTTATACTTGTACATATAGTGGGCCACAAATAAATTTTTATATGTTTGAGCTTGAACGCTTATTTGTACCCATTAGATGTGTTAGTATAGTCTAGTTTTGATGATTCATGCATTTGACTTGTATTCCCATTTTTGGACATGTTTTATGATCATGTGTTTTCACTTCATGTATATGTCCATCTTGTCTAAACTATTGATTATACATATACATCCTTTGAGCAACGTGCCTTAATGCATATACATTTGTGGACTCGTTATGTTTTGGATATGTATGTATACTTTAGTTTATACTTGACATACATATGCCTTGAAGAAATCGAGTTTTGATGATTTTCATGTTTTGAGAAATATTGAGCTTGAGTGTCTATTTTCATGATTATTTGTGTCACATAACACTTGTACACTCACTTCATTTAAATGTTTCTCATGATTATGTTTTTCATGAGTATATATGGGCTTTATGGACTTCGAGTGTTTAGTGCCATGTTATTTACATAAAATATAATTTTATTCCTTACTTGAAGGATTTCATACTAGTATAGAAGTTTTTCTATTTAACTAGTTCGGATTCTTCGTTATGGTAGAGTTTTCAAACATACTATATTTTCAAATCTATTTTTGAAAACCCCTACCTTCCAAGGGCGGTTGGATGGAAGACCATGCCTTGTATATTTTATATTGAAAATCATTTTAAACATGAGCATGATTGGATGGTAGGAAATATGAGATATACTCTTGATATTATTGTTGTTTCAATTAGTATCATTGGATTCTTTCAATTGGTATCAATATTGACATTTTTTTGTATACTCATATTGTTTTTTGTGTATGTATGCTTTCAATTGGTATCATCTATTTGATTGGTACTCATTTTTCATACACCTATACATGTTTTATTTGTGCTTACTATATCCCTATATCTTTGAGCACAAATGTTATAAATTCTAAGCTTAGTTTTTAAACGACCATCATGTTTCAATTGATTAGTTTTCAATTGATATTTTAAACACAAGCTTATGCATCTTTTTAGTTGGTATTTCATAAAGGGAGAGAAAATTTGTATTTTTATCTTTCAATTGGTATTTTGTTTACCGTTGATTTCTACTCCCACACTTTATGTTGAAAATTGATTTTATTTTGATATCATATGCTCTAAATGACAAATACTTACAATTGGTATCTTTTTGTATCAAGATGCTTATTTGAATACTTTAAATTGGTATCAAGATTTTATTTGTTTTCTCAAAATTGGTATCAAATTTATTTTATTGAGAAAATTCGAAATGCTTTAATAAGAAATATGAAAAATGTTTTGATTTATATTGCCTATATGCAAGGGGAGCTTAACATCTCTTCTACATATAGATTCATGTTGTGTGTATCCTATATTGAGGAGCTTGACAACTCTTCTTTATGTGGTACACGTGTGTAGGGGGAGCTTCACATCTCCTCTTATACATTGCATATTACGTGTTATGTGAATTAGGGCTTGTCATCCCTTCTTCATGTAATGCATATATGTAGGGAAGTTAACTTAGCGTCTTCTTCTTCATGAATGTATATCGCATATATCTATTTATTGATTTGTTTGTTCGACCCCTTAGTTAATTCTTTGTTTCGAACAAAAAGGGGGAGAAGAATTTATTGATTTGTTTTTACTTTGACCCCTTATTGATGATTGACTAAAAGGGGGAGAAGTATTTGGTATATATATGCATGTTTTTGGATTTAAGGATTTATGTTTATGCATATATGTTTTGTATGTTTTGTATTGTTTTGCAAATAGGAGAAAAAGAATTTGATGTGTTTCATGCTTGTTTATGCATGTTTATCTCCTTGTATTTACATACATGTTTATGAGCTTTCATTGCATATTTATTGTTTATTGCTATGCATGAGTTAAGGGGGAGCTTCTTTGAAGCTTAACTTTAATACATGCATATATAACTCCATGAGTTTTGTCATCATCAAAAAGGGGGAGATTGTTGGCCCAGTGGCCTTCCACTCTAGTTTTGATGATGATTAACTCATGTAGTTATGTTTACTAATTATCTTGTGATGTTTAGTTTCAGATCATTTAATCATGATATTAGTTGGTGATTGCTTCAACAAGATGGTTTGGAAGCTTTCACATGGTGATTCCAGAGCCCGAGCAACAAGATCATACATAGCACTCGTTGGAGTCTAGCTCGGTGGATCACATTTTGGATCAAGTCGCCTTGAAGACGGAGTTCCTCAAGAAGACTTAGGTATCCTAGTTTAGTTTGTATTTTAGATCCATGTGTAAAGATTAGATAGTGTGATATGCTCAAGTTCACAATACACACACGTTTCATGTTTTGGATTCGTTTTTCGGTTTTTGGTTTAACCGATATTGGTTTTCATGAATAGATAGATTCAAAACAAGTTTACATTGTTTAAAAGTATATTAGATGTGTTCTATATACATGCATGCTAAATTTCCTAGACAAACTTATTTTGATATGCCTATTCATGAGTTTTGGTGTTTTGGTATTTTTAACAAAACATATTTTGGTAATTAAAGACAAAAACAATGATATGTATATGTTTCATGTATATTGAATTTCTGTCCATATACTATATGCCTAAAAGTTGTTTAAGTATCATGTTTTTGTATTTGAATGAGTTTTGGAAAAATCAGATTTCCTATTGAAAAATCTAAGTTTGGTAAAATACAGTTTTTGGTTTTTAATAAAATTCATAAGACACAAAAATGGTTCAATATGTTTGATATTTGTGTTGAAATTTTTAACACATGTTTGTATATCAATGTAAAATAATAAAACTATTTTTGTGGATTTTTAGAAGATTTATGGGAATTTTTAGAATATTTTTTAACAAGTTTTTCTGTCCCAGAATTCTGCCTGACAGGCTCTGGCGGTCGACCGACCGGTCGACCGGACCCCAGAGTCGGTCGACCGGGCGGTCGACCGGGCGGTCGACCGATGTGCACAAGCCTGTGCACGTTGGCCAGGTGTTTGACGGGAGAAAAATTCGCGTAAAGTTTCCTTGAATCAATTGAAAAATTACAGCGGACTTACACCCCGGTTACAAGGGAAGGAGGATATTTAGTCTTGAATCCTCCCTTTGTTTAATGCTGGGTTCTTCAAGTGGTGATGAAAAGTGAATCTTATTTTCCGTTGACCGGGTAGACGTCAAGAACTTCTGGGGATCTTCTTCTTCGGATGGTAGACGGAGTAACACAGCTCTGTCGACTAAAATCTCAAAGAGATTATAGGCAAAGATTAACTTGTACGCAGCAAGTTAGTTGAAGAGTTAGACTCTCTTTCCTTCTCTGTGGAAGCTCTCAAGTCAAGCTCTTCTCCTTGATTTCTTTGATCTGATTGACCGACCCCTTCTCCATAGCAACAGGGCTATTTATAGAGGTTTCAGGGGCGAACGTGCCCCCTAAAAACACTCCATAATGGGGGTTAACTTTCCCCATTATGTGGGCCGTGATTGACCCCATAACCAGGGTGGTTACAACTGAGACGCGGGTATCGACCCACGCGCCTTGGCGCTGCAGTGCTGGCGGAGACGAGGGTTTTGACCCATGCGCCTTGGCGCTGCAGTGCTGGCTGGGATGCGGGTTTCGACCCACGCGCCTTGGCGCTGCAGTGCTGGCTGGGACGCGGGTTTCGACTCACGCGCCTTGGTGCTGCAGTGCTGGCTGGGATTAGCCCTGCGTCTGGAGTTTGGGACTCTGCTTTTGACGACTTATCTTTAATGATTTTTAGACAGCCTACAGAACCCCCTCCAAAGTTTTCGATATTCCGCAGTTAGCTGGGACGGATTTCGAAATACTTTAGACTCTAGCTGAATCCACTTTTATGATTTGGACTGACAAAGCTTTGGGCTTGACCTGTTTGGAGTATGACCTTCGTGAGTGTACTGTGGAACTCTTTGAAGCCGCCAAAACTGATCGCGTGGAGTGTCTAGATACACAGTCTAAACCTCCCCGATGCTTTAAGTTTGTCGTTGGTGTACTTTAAACCAGAGGTGGGCAGTCGTCTGCTTGTGCCAGTGTACTTTTAAACTGAATCGCAGAAGCAAGGACTACACGCCAGTTCTGTGGACGCAGGGGTGATACTGCTTTTGGGATGACAACGTGACTGTTACTCCATGAGGTAGACGCGACTTTGGCCGGGTCGAACAGGTGCGATCTTTAGAAGGACGCATCTTTTGGGTGAAGACGCAGCTTTTGCTCTGTGAAGCTGACGCAACTTTAGCCTAGAAGGGACGCGTCTTTAGAGATGAAGACGCGACTGTTGGATGCGAATCCGTGCCATGAGTATGTTGCCACATGTCCTGTAGAATTGAGGGGACATCTTCTTTTTGGCGTGCGAACTTCACGCTGCATTTAAAGCGCTGTCCACGCGTCAGGCGGTGATTAGGCGTCGAGCCAAGCGCCGCGTATCTTTGCGAATCACTGTGCCTATAAAAGGCAATAGTCCTTCAAGAGTCATCATTAGACTCTCTTTCTTCTTCGTTTGCATCTGTTAGGGTTTGAGAAAGGAGCTTCCTTTGTTCTCTTTTCCTTCATCTAACATCGGATCCTTGATCGCAATGGCACCAAAGGCCAAGCATACTGCTTCGTCTTCAAAGGCGGTCGTCTCTAAGACTCAGAGGGGCGGTTCCTCCATGCAGGAAACCCCTATTTCAGGTATAAAAAGTCTTCGGACTTGATTTCCACCATTAGAGGGGTTTTTACAGAGTTCTTTTAACTCTTAAATCCCCTTTTGAATAAGAACCGCCAACACGGGCTCATACCCGTGTTTGATCATCAGGCGCGGTTCTTGAGTCGATAAACAGGACGCAGGTTTGATGACCTCTGCTTCTTTTATCTGCTCGAATCTGCGTCTGCTTGTTGAACACAGGGCCCAAATGAACCTTGCGTTTTGGATTCAACACTTAGAATATTTCTAAGTGTGAAAGATTCAGACGCAGATTTCTTATGACTCTTGCGTCTTGTGAAATCAGATGCTGGTCCTCATGAATCTCGCGTCTGAGTCCAATACATAGAAATTTTTTTATAAGTCTTGGACTTTCAAAAATGCGGGTTCCGTGCTAGCTTAGCGATCTTTGGATCTGGACGCAGATTCTGATGATCTCCGCGTCTGGGTTCATTTCTGCATTTGAGTTGTAAATACTTAATCAATTTCTTTTCTGATCAAGTATTATTCTCTTTTGCAGTGCGATATTCCTCCGACCCTCTCTCCAAAAAGTGTCACTTCGGGCACGTAGGTGGTGGTTACCGCAATCTAACCTTCGTGTTGCAGAGGACTGCTCCGGTGACTGCTGACAAGTCGAAGGAGCGAAGGGAGAGGCTCTCCAAGGTCGACATGAGGACCTTCCGAGAAATCATGACCGACGCAGATTTTTGAGACGGATTCACGAATTCCGTTAAAGAAACCCGTCTTCTTTTTTGGGGACAATATCGGCGAGGACAGTCACATCTTGCATGACGGCGATTATAAGTGGCTTCGCCAAATAGGGGGTAGGAAATTCTTTCTTCCCAATATGGAGAGAATGTATCCTTTATCCTATCTCCAGCACATGTCTGTCCCCCGGGTAATGGAATGGGAGCTTGCCCGATCTGTTCCCAGTGTCTCGCTCGGCATACTGGGCGCCAGGAAGGTACACCCTGGCGGACACGGGAAGGAAGTTTTTGGCTTGTTTCCTGAATTATTCAGGCCCGAGTACCCAGTAGGGGAAACTCCTCAGCTCAGCACTACCTTCATCAATGAATTCATGAAGGTGGGGGGTGACTTTCCCGTTGACTTCCGCCCACTTGGGTAGGTTCATTCCTCCGACAAGTCTTGGTGGGGCAAGATGGTGGGCTTTGTCCTCGCCGAACTCGGAGGTCTGTTAGACCAGGTGGGACTGTACCAAGCGGTCATGGCTGTGCAATATGGGATCCCGCAGAGTTCCCACAATTTTTACGGGATTCTGGAGCATTACAACCCTTTGACGGGGACATTCTTCACCCCGGTCGGGGAAATGGGGCTCGCCTGCATGAACTATATGAAGTTTCGGGGCTGGTTATGGGAGATGCCCCTTATGAGGAATACGTCCCAACTTCCGAGGAGCTTCATCTCTTGAAGAAAGAGTGCCCTCGGGTATATGAGACCTACTGGGAAGTGTTATGTCACTTCCAAATCTGCGGCTAAATAACCTCTTGGAGAACTAGGGGAGTTAAGCAGATGTCTTGGGCGAGCTACCTGTTTAATGGTATAACTGAGAAAGATCACTCAGTGACCATTCTAACTCCCAGCTCCGATGAGGAAATTGCTGAGAGGATCAACGCCTCTGTGAGTTCTTACACCACAGAGTCGAATGAAGACACTTTCAAACCTGACACGATTTTTGAAAGTTTCCATCACCATGCCCAGATCCCCAATTCGAACCGGGCACTACTGGTGGGCTTCCTTATGCTGTGGTTGAAGCGCTGTGTAGTGCCGACACTGCCACATGAAGTGATTGTCGCCGACGTGGTGTATCCGGCGGTGCTGTTAGCCTACGGTAGGTCCATCGCTCTCCTTCCAGCAATGGTGGCTGGAATCCAAAGCGGATTGTGGGCCCTGACTCAGAGCCTGTGCAAAGTGGAGGCCATCGTCGACTCCCACGGTAGACCGGAGGTTGACTCGGAGGGGAGGCCGATAGTAAAGACCCCTAACCTCCGGGTCGAGCTTCCCTACACGTACCTAATGGCTTGGTACGTTATGCACTGCCCCTCACTGATGACGCCAGTGTCCCGATCCGAGGGGTTTGTTCCTTTTGTGCAGCGGCTGGAGAGCTCGAGCTGGTCCAACAACTATATGTTCTACGTTCGGAAATGTATTCTGAACGCTTCAAATTACCATCTCAACCGCTGTTCCCCGATATTACCGGTGCTGCTTATGGGGATAAGTTCGCCGACATTGTGGGTCCGGACGACTTCATGAGGCTGCCATCGGGAGCCTTCTGGTGGCTCATCAATATCCGGCCCTGGTATCTGCTCTTCCGGCAAGGGAATTCGTGCACGATCGAGCCTTATATGCCGAATCGTTTTGCCCGACAGTTCGGCTATGACCAGCTATATGTCGGTAACCCTAACGCCCAACTCGCCTTCAGTGGAAATTTGTTTGAAGGTGCTCGGGCCTGGTATTACAGCGTAGCTGGGGGGACAAAAGCTCTTTATAGCTTGCCTCACAAGACGCCAAACTGTTATGCAAGCCTTGGTTTTTGTACTTGGTACTTTCAGGCTAGCAAGATACCTGGCTACTCAATGGAGCGTTCATGCATTAAGAGCATTAATGCGTCCTATAAGGAGAAATTGGCATCCAACAAGTGCATGCGGGGTAGCGATGAATACCAGGCGGCTAAGAGGGAAGCCAGAGGGGAGACGCGGGTGGAATCGAGAGCAGCAGCACCTATGGAGCAGCCTGCTAGAAGGCGTCGACAGGCGGTGCCTAAACGTCCTCATGGCGCTACTCTCCAGGCTGAGCCGGCCCCGAAGAAGGCCAGGAAAGACTCAGGGGCTGAAACTTCAATACCTGAGGCCGTCCCTTCCGATGTTGAGGAGCAAAGGGAGGAAGAGGAGGAGGAAGATGAAAACCCCCTCATTCGCCCTCGTGGACTGCGCAGCAGGGGTCCCGCGATTTTAGAAGAAGGGGAGCTTGCTGATGATCCCACTGCAACCGATAAGGCTGAGCAACTTGAGGCTGATCTGATGAGCATGGATGATGTTGAGGTTCCAGGGGTCTCAACTCAACCAGGGTCTTCTTTGACTCAAGAGAGGAGGGATGAAGCGCAACAGCCTGGATCTCCTGCTATACTGATGCCCAGCTCGAGGGTAGCTGACCCCAGTCCTACTACTGGGGTACTTGGTGGCAAGGCTTCGGCTGCCGAGGCCTCCTGTGTTGCGTTGTCATCTTCATCATCTGAGGAGGATGAATATTCTTCAGGCGATGAGGTCAATTTTGGCGATGCACCCGCTCCTCCAGATCCGAGTAAATTCTCACATATCACGGAGGAGGAAATATATGGGTGTGATCCGGTGACGACGTCGCCCCTAGCGGCAACAGCTCCTGCTGAAGGTACTCTCTTTGTCATTTTGACCCAGTTGCCCTTTTTAACTAGGAAAAAGGTTCTCTGACGTCCTCCCTTTAACTTTATGCTGCAGGGTTGGCCGTGAATAGCGAAGCTGCGACTTCCTCCCATATCGAGGAGATGATACAGGAGCTGGCCCAGCAGGATGGTGTTGAGGCTGCTGCTGAGATGCCTCAAGAGAGGGCAATTATTGAAGTCGGGGAGACTTCCACCCTGCAAGATTTGCCCAGGAACTTGCCGTCTTTGGACCCTCGGCTTGGAAAGGAAATATTGATGTCTTGAATATTTTCTATTTGTTGTCATGGCTAATGTTCGGTAATCTGCAGAGAGCGCTAGGGAGCTCAGGCAGAGGAACTTGCGGTCAGCGTCGGCCCAGAAGGTAGCACAATTCAAGTCCCGACTGAGGGCTCTAAAGAAGTCAAGTTTGCTGCTACATCAGTCGCCATGGAGGCTGCTACGACAGTGACTGCGCCAGACGTATCGGTGACCATCTCGGCCTCTGTCGCACCTGTCGTTGATCCTACTCCTACACGGGACGAGTTGATTCTCATCCCTCGCCCTGTGATAGAAAGGGGATCTGGGAGTACATCAGCAGAGTTCTCTCCAGCCAATGATATCATGGAAGAACTGACACATCAAATGGTGCAGCAGTTCTTTGCTTCCATGCGATCATGTATTGACCTCATCCTCTCTGGGGGCAGTTCTTTCGAATTTGCCCGAGTGTTTCTCGAGAATTTGATCGAGAACATCAGTCATACTAGAGGTCCTTCACAGGCTAGGGCGTGTCTGCTGCTGGTGGAGCAGTTGGGGAGTGATCTGAAAGAGCTTAAGTCTTTGAAAGACATTGGCTCAGTTCATGAGGCCTGGGCAACCCTGACTAGGCTTCTTGCTGCTCAAGAACAATAGCGAAAGGAGATGGAGGAAAGGATAGCTGAAGAGACCCACCATCTCCAACATTTCCAGGCTGACCATCAAAGGCTGATTGGCGATTCAAGGGAATCTGAACTCGTCATGCAGAGCGCAAAGAAGGTTATTATCACTGCTCGGGCCACCATAGCTAAAGCAGAAGCCTTGATCGCAATCAATAAGCAGAAGCTTACCACTGTCAGGAAGAAGCTGGAAGAGCTGGAAGCTGCCAGGACGCAGGTTGAAGAAAACCTCTCCACTCACTCCTCCAGGTTGGAATCCCTACGAGCGCAGCTGGTTGCGAGGAGATTTTTGTCCTAGGAAGAGCTGCGGGTCCAGGCTCTTATGGAGGCTGAGAAAGCGCGTCAGCACGAGATACATCGCCTCCAAGAACAAATCCGTTCTTTGGCTAATCAAGATTATTAGCCTCCCTTTTTTTTAAGGAAAGAACACTCAATTCGTCAAGAGTGTTTGTATCACTTTTATCATTTTTGGCTCAAATAATAAAAGTCTTTTGAAATTTTGCTCAATCGTAAATTGTTCTACTATAGATGAATCCAATTTCTTAGCGGCAGTCTTTGGTTGTGATCCTTGACTGGCGGTGAATAATGAACTTAAGTAGAACTGAGTTCTTGGGCGGAACGCGGCTCTAATTTATAGGGAGACGCGGTCCTGAGAGACGTGACTCTGACCTGTCAATTGAGACGCGGTTCTAGTTGGCACGAAGGACGCAATTTGGGTGCGGCTCCCTGGCCGTAGTCCTTAACTCCGCCCAAGTACAGAATTCAAGATGCCGTGAGGACGCAGTCTTATGCTCCTCAAAACTGACGCATAGATATGAGGACGCGACACTGGGTCCTTGACCTGGTACAAACTCAAATTATATTGAGTTTATGATAGGAACACCATTATCATCTCGCCATGTAGACGCAGCTCCAAGATACTTGTGAATGCCATAGGGCTTCTCCGTTGTGGACACAAGTCTCAGGACGCAGCTTTTCACTTTTATGTGATTTCCAAGCGCGACCCCCAGAATGGGTCCCTTTTGCTGTGAAGGGATGCGGCTTTCAATTACTCTGAGAGACGCGGTTGCAGTTCTCTTAACTGGAATGAAAAGGGACGCCATTTTCGAATTCGTAAAGGGACGCCAGTTCCTGGACGCGGCTCTCGGGCCTGCGTTTGGTGCAACTTCCCAGGCGTTACATGCAGCTTGTCATAAAGATTTCGTTGGATCTTTAAATGTCAAGTCGAGGTTGACGATTGGGGACTCGCATCATCCGATGTTTCCCGAAGCGGCGGTCCAAGCGTCAGCCCTTCATTGGGTTCAGGCATTAATGCCTTTAATGCAAAATCGGCGCTGGCGGTTGGAGACTCGCGTCTTTGATGCTTCCTGAAGCGATAGTCTACGCGTCAGCCTGTTATTTGGCTTTGACATTCGTGCGGGAATTAAGGCTGACGGTTCTGATTAGCGAGCCATTAATCACAGGCTTTGTGATTTGCCTATAAATAGGGCTCAGCTTCTCCTTTTAGCAGTCCATTACTTAGACTGCTTTCCTTTGAGAGCGAATGCTCTGAGCGATTCTGCCTTTTCTCTTCAAGGACTTGTATCTGGGACTTGCCTCCATGGATGATGATGACCCAGAGCTATCATGCTTCTGTTTAATCTCTCCAGAAGATTATCACTGTCAAGTGATTTCAAGATCAAGAAGCGTCTCCTTGAGCACCTTTTATATCCACGCCTTGATGCAGAAAGTTCAACCCATAATGGGGGTTGCTGCGGGTATGACTTCCTGGTCTGCCATGAAATTTTCAGCCCTTACGGGGTTACAGTTTTGCTATCTCTTAAAGAGATTCATCTTCTTGACCTTCTTCTGAAGTCTGGTTGGTGCGCCCACCTTTTGGGAGTTGCGCCATTCAGAAAACTCTGACTCAAAATTCTTCTTGACGCGATTATAATGGACTTTTGCACCTGGACTGCGAGCTTTACATACAGAGCTCGCGTCTAAGGCTGTCGACTTAGAAGAATTTCAACCTAGGTCGAAAGTTTCAGGCCTAAAATTTGAAACCCCTGTTTGTCGAACAGGGAGACGGCAATTTTCGCGTCTTATTCTCTTAGCGCCTCATACCTTGGACGCGGATGCAAAACCAGAATACGTTTGAATTCTGTGTGTATCACAGTTTTGATCGCGTCTGTTTCTGCCGCTGCAGAAGTTTGGTTCACTGCGCAGGTCATTCCTGCGTCTGTAGTTTTTCGCAATAGCTGCGTCTGTCACTTAGTTTTTCTTGTTGAAATATACTAAGTTTCAGATTTTCTAATTTTTGTTTGCTTCTTGCAGGTAGGCTTAATAATCCTTTTTCATATTCGCTCGGCCCTGGGAGAATATTTTGGCCAGCGAACTTGTTCGATGGTCGACCACTGGAGAAGAAGTCATGGCTCCTGACACTCGCCAAGATCTCTTTGGATTCAATGCATCGGTCATGCTTCTTGGCATGAAATGGTCAGAGTGAGTATGGCGGTGGATATAGTGGTGGGTATGTTCTTGGATTCTCCCTTCATCTACCCCAGAAGTGACATCGATGAAAGCTCCATGCTCATTGGATGACTTTCTGGTGGTGGAGATGTTCATCAATGAAGGATCATACCCTTACTTCGGATGGTCAGGTGGAATCAGAAGATTCTGCTGTCTTTCGACCTCAAAAAACACCATTGCTCTTGGTTAACGAGGAGCTTCTTTGATGTTTACGTCATGCATGGTGACATAATCAGCCTCCAAACGTCATCACAGTACTCAGCACATCTTTGGCGCCCTTCCGAACATTTTGTACTTGGAATTGTGAGCAGCTTCAAGGAGTGAGTGCAACCTTTGAGAGAGAGAGAGGGACTTCTTTGTACTTCTTTATCTGTAACACTCAATCTTATTGAATAAGAGAGCATTTTGTATCACTTTCATATGTTGGATATAAATAAAAGCGACACATTTCTTTTTTGTCTCCTATTGTCTTGAACTCTTTTTTTTTAAGTCAGACGAATAGAAGCAAAGAATCTTTGACTTGTCAAAACTTTGATGATAATCTAAACGAGTCAAATTTTGTAGGGAGAGATCCTATTTCAGAAACTCAACAATGCTGTCAGAGGTGTGATATTAACTTGACAAGGGATAATTTTTGTGGACCTGCCACTCTATAACGGAGAATGACAAGCTGAATTAGTACCCCCAGGGAGGATGAACATTTATCAGAGGCTTGGGATTAACTTGATTAAGATCAGCTGGGGAGTTAATAAAAAATACTGTTAACGGTGTAATGTTAACCTAACAATATTTTTAGGTAGACTTGTTGTTCTGTTGAGGAGAATAACAAGTGCGACTAGATTCGCGGGGGATCTAGGAAAGTCTTTACCGTTAGAGGTGTGATATTAACTTAACGGGTTGAATGTAGTCTTGTCAGAAGTGTGATGTTAACTTGACAAGGATGCGAGTCAGAGGTGCGATATTAACTTAACTCAGAAGCATTTCAGCTTTCATTTAGGAAAACTGAAAGTGTCACTGTCATAGGTGTGATGTTTAACTTGGCAGTGAGGGTAATGCTAGAGGTGTAATTTTGAACTTGACATTGGTCATCTCGACTTTAACAAGGAAGTCCGAGGGAAAGTCATTGCCTTAAGTGTATTGTTGAACTTAGCAATGACTTGGAAGCTAGAGGTGTAGTATTAAACTTAGCATCGTTCATTTCAGCTTCGATCTGGAAGTCTGAGGGAAGATGACTGTCAGAGGTTTAATATTGAACTTGGCAGTAACTTGATTACTGTTAGAGATGTAATGTTAACTTAACAGTATATTGTCAGAGGTGTGGTATTAACTTGGCAAATTTGGACTTGCGATATGAGCAATTTGAGGGCCTGCCATTCTATTGATGCGAATTGACAAGTGAAGTTTGGAGTGCCAGAGGTATAGTATTAACTTGGCAAATTTGAAGGTTTGCTACTCCATATAGAGTTGACAAGTAAAATTTGTACTCGATAGGGAGTATTGAAAATTTTCGTTACTAGAGGTATAGTGTTAACTTAGCAATGACTGTATTTTGTAGACCTACCATTCTGTGTATGAGAATTGGTAAGGGATTTTGGAGGAGAGGGTGGAATTACATCCACTTAGGATTTTTAGCAAATCCTCAGCTATCAACGGATTTGAGGTGTCTTTACCAACTACTGTTTGAGTTGGGCTAGCCATGCTATTCCCCTCAGCATGATGAGTTGTCGAAGACTTATGTTGGGCTTAGAAGCCAACATTTTCCTCTAACCTTAGCCGTTGGAGGCGTCGGACGTTAATGAAGAGAGCAATACTAGAACCCAAGTTTCATCTTTTGTTTTCTTTCTCAAGAGTTACAAGAACTTTTCTTGGATCTGGAGCTTTGATCAGAGGTGTACTTTTAACTTGATCGGCGGAGGAGTACCATTAAGGATAGTACTTCTTCAGGAATCTACCATTGATCGGCATCATGAGTGTATCGCCATTTGCAGTTATGAGGCGATATAATCCATTCGAGTAGACTGACTCTACTACAAATGGTCCCTCCCATTTAGGCTGGAATTTTCCTTTTGTCTTATGTGTCATCACCATAGGTCTTCTGACAGCTAAGACAAGGTCACCTTTCTTGAAAGTTCGCACCTTTCTTGAAAGTTCGCACTTTAACTTTCTTGTTGAAGGCTCTGGTAATCCGAGCTTGGTGAGCTCGATTTGTTGTTGGGCCTGTAGACGTTTATCATCTAAGGCCTCTAATTCTTGGAGTCGCTGTCGTTACTTTTCCTCATCTGTCATCTCTGCTGTCAAGGCGACGCGTAGAGATGGAATTTGGATTTCAAGTGAAAGCACAGCTTCACACCCATATACCAAAGAAAATGGCATAGCTTTAGTTGGGGTTCGCACAGTTGTGCGATAGGCCCATAAGCATTCACCTAGCCTGTCGTCCCAGTCACGTTGACTTTTCGAGACGAATTTCTTGAGAAGTTTGCCGACGGTCTTGTTGAAAGCTTCTGCGAGACCATTAGCGGCGGGGTAGTATGCCGTTGAGGATACACTCTGGATTCTCAGCTTAGTGCAGAATCTCTGAAAAGCCTGGCTGATGAACTAGGGTCCATTGTCGTGGACAATTCGCCGAGGTACACCAAAACGGTAAATGACATGATGTTTGACGAATTTGATCACGTCGGATGACTTCACCTCCTTCAAAGGAATGGCCTCAGCCCATTTGGAGAAATAATCAGTTATGGCCAAAATAAGTCGATGTCCCTTTGGCGATGGTGGGCTGATAGGGCCAACTACATCCATCCCCCACATTTCAAATGGCCAAGTAGAAGTCGTGGAGTGAAGGTAGCCTGGTGCTTGATGGATGAAATCACCATGCACCTGGCAGGCGTGACATCTTTTGGCATAAGTGATGGCGTCAGCGATCATCTTAGGCCAATAATATCCCAATCTTTGGAGTCGATATGCAAGTTTTGGGCCATGTTGATGGGCTCCACACATACCGTCATGGGCTTCTTTCAATACCTCCTGTGCCTCTTTTGGTGAAAGGTAGCGGAGTAAGATCCCGTCATGCGATCGACGATACAATGTTCGCGTAATCGCATTATAGTAAAATTTGGGGGCTTTCCTTCGAATGGCAGTCGCTTCTTTGGTGTCCTCAGGCAGGATACCATACAAGACATAATCAATATAAGGGAATCGCCAGTCTCTAGACTCTAGATCGGCTGACGACTCGAGAACTTCTTTGTCTTGACGATCTCCTGTTGGCTCCTGGTAGTCCTCAAGAGAAAGTCTCGGGCAATACAGGTCGTGGCTGTGGACAAATATTTTCTCTACTGCTCCAGCCGGAAGAGCTAAGGAGGCAGCGAGGGATGCTAGTGCATCTGCATGCGCATTTTGCTTGCGTAGTACATGGTCAATGTAAAAGTTGGTGAACCTCTCGGCCATGTAGACAGTTGCGTTGTAATAGGGTACTAGGTCTTCATGTCTGACTTCGTACTCCCCACAAACTTGGCTGACGATGAGTTTGGAGTCACCATATGCCTCGAGATTTTTAACGCCAATCTCATCGGCGAGTTGCATCCCAATCAAAAGGGCATTGTACTCAGCTACATTGTTGGAGCAAGGTTCGGTTAACGAGACAGCCCGAGGAATCACATAGTTCTGTGGGGAGACGAGTACTACTCCTAGTCCTGCCACTATATGTCCTTTTGGGCTTGTTCTCGATGTACCGTCAAAGAAAAGTTGCCATATTTGTCCTTCGAAGGATGTCTGAGTCTGGCAGGATTCAGCGACCTCGTCTGGGAGATCCTCGTAAAGTTTGGCTGCTCTCGGATCTGGATGCTCAGCTAGGAAATCCGCCACCGCTTGTCCCTTCACAGCTTTTTGTGGTAAAAAGTGCATTTCATATTGGGATAGCAATATGGCCTATTTTGCCAATCGGCCATTTAACGATGAAGGCTTTGTCATAAGTAACCTCAGGGGGTGACTTTTGATATGACGTTTATAGTTTGGCCTACCAAATAGTGTCGCATTTTCTGAATAGCAAACACCAATGCCAAACATTCCTTCTCTATCGGGTTGTACCGATGCTCGGCTCCGATCATCGTTCTACTCGAATAGTAGATTGCTTGCTCTCGTCCTTGATCATCATTCTGAGCTAGTAGAGCTCCTAAAGAATGATCCATCGCTCGGACGTATATCAGGAAAGGTTTTTCAGACACCGGAGCTGCAAGGACTGGTGGTTGTGTGAGGTACTGTTTAATTTCCTCAAATGCTTGCTGGCAAGCGATGTCCCAAATGAACGAAACACCTTTCTTCATTAATTTAGAAAAGGGTTGGCATCTTCCGGAGAGATTTGAGATAAACCTTCGGATGTACGCCAATCGTCCTTGCAATCCCCTGAGCTCCTTGAGGTTTCTCGGAGGTTGCATCTCCTAAATAGCGCGAACCTTTTCTGGGTCCAAATGAATCCCCGTAGAGGTTACGACGAACCCAAGGAATTTGCCACTGGCCACCCCCAGGAAAGACTTGGTGGGGTTCATCTTCAACTGATGGGCCTGCATGATGTCGAAGACAGCCTTTAGATCAGTTATATGATCACCTTTAGCGCGGCTTTTTACTGCGATGTCGTCAACATAGCATTCCATCGTTTTGCGCATGTGTTTGTGGAAAATGGCATTCATGGCCCTTTGATATGTTGCCCCTGCATTCTTCAGTCCGAAGGGCATGACGGTGTAACAGTATACCCCCAGTGGTGTCCTGAAAGAGGTATGCTTTTCATCATCAGGATACATTTTGATTTGATTATATCCTGAGAATCCATCCATGAAGGACATTCGCTCGAATCCACACGTGTTGTCAATTATGACATCTGTGATTGGCAGTGGGAATTCATCCTTGGGACAGGCCTCGTTTAGATCACGAAAATCAATGCAGATTCGGATCTTTCTGTTCTTTTTAGCAACGGGGACGATGTTGCCTACCCAATCAGGATGTTGTTCTTCCCTAATGAAGCCAGAGTCTATAAGCTTTCTGACTTCTGATTAAATTGCCTCCATTATTTCTGGACGGAACCGTCGTTGTTGTTGCTTGATGGGCTTTACATCCGTATTAATGTTGAGGCGGTGCATAGCCACTTGAGAATCAAGTCCAGGCATGTCCTCATAACTCCAGGCGAAGACGTCCATATATTCTTGCACAAGAGATATTAGATCCTTCTTCTCAGAAGGTGATATGCCTTCGCTTATGAAGATGGGTTTAGGATTAGCCTCATCTCCTAGATTGATCTGCACAACCTTATCTTCTGTTGGTGGCTCGCGTTGTTCAAAGCGAGTATCCAAAGATTGTTTAAGTGTTGGATCCAAGGATCTGTATCGGATTGGATTTCCTCCTCACCTTTGTCTTCCAGGTGGCTTGTTGAAACCATATTCACTGAAAGTTCTCTGAAGATGTTGCCGACACTAACATCTGACTCCCACGATGATGTGCCCAATGAGTAATCATGGCATAATGACTCTTCAGACTCAGAAGCTGATGGGATCGGAGTTGACACATAGCCCAATCCCCTACGAGTCTGATGATAATAATCAGGGGTTTTCTCTTTCGGCACAAAAGATCGGAGCAGCGTTCTCCTTCCTTTGCCGAAATTCAACCCTGGTCCGCTTGTTAGATCATACCCCATGCTTTTCATCATTCTGAGTGCCTTTGGCTCATAATGACCGAACTGAGGGGATTCTTGCTCGCCTTCTGATTTTTCACGGGTCATCGGTTCGGATTCAATTCATCCGAAAAGAATTGGTCTTTGGCCTTTGCTTCTTGCTGGAACCATGGATATGGATTCTTGCGCACTACCAACACCTCGACATGCTTCGAAGGACGATTTTACCGGTACATGCAATGATGTCAAAGCATCCATTGCCGACCAGAGATCGTCATCCACTTCGGTACTAGTGTTTGACGGCACTGAATCAGAAGCAAACACAGAGAAATACGCCAGATCTAAGTCTTCATTAATATACCATACGCCTACATCATCGGAGGTATTATCAACATCGAGCTTATTAATGCCCGTTACAAGTGGATCTAGTTCCCACATGCACTCTTCTTTTTACGGCTCGGTGTCGGCTTCATTACCAGAGTCGGGCTCCTCTGGTTGCGGGATTTTATCTGTTTCCACAGAGTCCTGGTACAGGAGAGAATCTGTGAAATAATTCTCCACTCCCTTGAACGGATGCCTTTCGGCAATCAATGTTCGCACCTTTCCACTCCCGTCGATGTATTTTATGACTTGGTGGAGAGTAAAGGGAATGATAGAATTGCGATGAATCCATGGTCGTCTAAGCAGCAAATGTAGGAGGTGTCGGCATCTATCACGTATCTTGTCACCTCTGACCTTAGGTCCCCAATCTGACATTTGAGCTTGACCTTCCCCATTGGACGGGTACTATTGGCATTGAACCCATAATAGTAGTCTGGGTGGCGCTCAGACGATGAGTAGGATCCCGAGATGTTGCATGACTCGGCGAGGCATAATGCTCAATGCGGACCCGGGATCTACCTGAATGCGGTTCACCTCAGATGATCCAATATACCCTGCGGAGTAAAGGAGTCGATCATGTTTCCCTTTGACTTGCATATCATCTGCCGTGAAGGTGATGCAGGAAACATTTTGGGAGGTATGGAGGCAATTCTCTACATCTTCCTCCTTTGGTCCGATTGGCACCTGAGTCATTAAAGCCTCAGCATTAGCGAGGGCCTCTTGTAGAGCTTCTCTGGTTGACTTTGATAGCCTGAGGAGCTCATAAAGGGTAATTCGGGCCGGGATATTGGCCAGTTGAGCCAAGACATCAAAGCGGTAAGGTGCCGTGGATCCTTCCGCGATTCTTTCGAGAGAACTTTGGAAAACTGAAGCTCTTTTTGTCTATCCATGGGCTGCTTTGTGGAGGACTTGGCTGACTCTGCAGCGGGTTTTGGAGGAGTTACCGCCATTTCGTCATACTTTTTCAAATATGACTGCCCTGAATGGGTTTCCGCCACCAGTTGACTGGGTTCTGTGGCCAGGACTATCGTCTCCTCTTCTGAATCGGTCAGTGAGGGAACATTAGTCTCCGCTTCCCGAGAAGAGGCACATACCACATTACAGGATGTAGCCTTTGCTTTGCCTTTGGACTTCCTGCTGGTTACAGTGGTCCATTGCTGGCCATCCACAAGGTCGGAATGAACCCACATGATTTCTCCCCGGGTGTGGAAACGGGTACCAGGCCCTTCTCTTACTATTGGTGAGGGTCTGTGTTTACCATTCTTAGCTCTCCTCTTGGGACAGGGACTACTCCAGAGGGTGTTGGAGGTTGCCTTCCAAACTGGAGGAATGACGTCATATTGGCCGCCACCTTCTTCTGCTCTGGACGGAGTTTTAATACCTCCGCATCAATCAGAGCCTGAAGGATGTCCTTGAAGACATAACAACTCTTGGTGGGGTGTCCCAACATCCTGTGATACATGCAGTAGTTGGGATTATCGGTTTTACCGACTTCTTCAGGGCGCCTAGCTTCAGAAAGCTTCAGTCGGTTGCTCTTGTTGAGTAATTTGAAGAGCGAGTCGACATGTTCATCCTTGAAGGAATACTGCTTGTTGGCACGTGGTTGGTTTGAAGAGCCACTTCCCTTGACCGGTTGAGGTTTGACAGGGGATTTGGTCTCTGCTGCCAAGTTATCCTTCCTTTTTGTTTGGAGGGATGTGTCTGGCGCACGCCTTTCTGTCCTCTCAAGTCAGGGTTTGTTTTCCTCTGCCCTGACCCGGGCGACAATTTCTTCAGCCTGTTCACCTTGTTGGATCAACTGCTTCCAGGTGCGGCTTTCGGCAACTCCTATTTGGGCGAGGAGTGAGGTTTATAGATTATGGCGGCATGTTTCCACCAGGGTGACCTGGGTCATACCGCTTGGACATCGGAGTGCCACATTCCGAAATCTTTCGACGAAGGATTTGACGGACTCCCCTTTCGCTGTTTGGTGGCCAAAAGAGTAGGCATGGTGACCTCCGAGTCATCTTCAAAGAAGCGCGTTAGGAAGAGCTTCTCCAAGTCGCCCCAATTCTTGATGGAGCCCTCTGGGAGCTTCATGAACCATTCAAAGGCAAGCCCTTTTAGGGTGCCGATGAACAAGCGTGCCAGAATGACATCATTATCTACTACATTCCCTGTTTGGGATTTAAAGTAGTAGATATGCTGGTTCGGTGAACCTTTCCCATCAAATGCTTGGAGGGTTGGAGCCTTAAACTTAGGCCGGTATGGAACCAGGTCCTACTCGGCCGGATATGGCCGGACCACTCCTGCTTCTTGGAGGCCTTTCCGGTTGGTAAGGGCCTCAAGATGTTGCTCCAACTGATTCATTCTTTTAGAATGAACCTTTCCCTGGTCTCAGTCGTCCTTTTCCTGTGACGAGGATTTAGACGAACCAGAAGTAAGTTACTCTTCCTCCTCTACGTGTACAGAAGATGAGCTTTCCCGCTCTTTTCGTTTGCCTTTAGACTTCTTAGAGGAGGTTTTGTTGGTTGACTTCCTCTTGTCTTCAAGCAACTATGCGAGCATCCGCTTAAGGGAGTCGATAGATTCTTGCTGAGCACGAATCATCTCGAATTGTTCCTTCTGGACCTGGGCTTGCTGCTCCAAGCGCCTGGCGGTCTCCTCAGGAGTGCTAGTCATGTATATAAAGGCCTCTTTCTCTATAGAAGAGTTTGAAGCCTGTGACTCTGCAATAGCGGAATGCGAGTCATTCACCTCAATGCCCCGGGCTAGAGCATTGTAGTCAATTGGGGGAATTGCCCCGGTCCAGGTGTGAGTGTGTCGGTACACTCATTCCGGTTCTGTGTCAGACTCATCATCGGAACTGATTGCAGGTTGTTTTCTCCTGCTCCTGCTCGTCATGTTTGCAGTGAGCTCGGGATATTCAGTGTCAGAGAAGACCTTCCTCCTGTGGGAACGACTCCTTTTAGCTGATCGGGGAATCAGAGTCAGCTGTCTAACTAGAGACTGCTGGTTTGCACCTGAACTGCAACGACACTCAGAGAGCATCGTGATAAGCCGTTCGCAGCAACATGACGAAGTGATTCGATTAGCACTTCTTTTCTTCGTTAAATAATCTCTCAGATACGTGGGAGGAGGATCAAAGAGATTAGCCTCGTAATGCCGAGGGCAGGAGGCATCCTTACTCTGTACAGCTAGGACGCGGGGTTCAGAGACGCGGTTCTCCCGTCGTGGCCTCAGAACGCGCGTCTGGCATCTCTGCTGAGAGGAGACGCGACTATCGCGTTGCTGATTTTTACATCGGGGCAGAGACGCTTGAGAGATGCAAGGCTGCTGGGCTCCACGCCTAGAGGCGTGTGCTTCTTGTACTCGACAAGGCGTGCGAGTTTCGCCTTGGCGTCTGGGGAGTGGGGCTTCAGAGGAGCCAACTTGATGAACCTCACGTTTAGGCTGCCAAACGCGGATTTCACGTGCCGGATGTGATGCGACAGAGACGCCGGTTTGAACCTTGCGTCCTGCCTCAGTTGGACGATCAGTTGTTCCAACTTGCAGTTGACGCGCACGCCTCCTCTGTCGGCACTCAGCATTCCGGTTACGTCGTGGGGGTTGAGAGAAACCAACGACGGCCTGGTGCTGAGGAAGAGGATGGATTGGCTGGACACCAGAGAACTTGACCACGCGGGTCTCCTGAGAGACGTTGGCACGGGTGTCACGCATGGCGTGATTGGCCACAACATCCCTCACAGCAGCTGCCTCTGAGAGAGGCTCAGAGCGAATTTCGGGGCAAGTTCCTGTAGAGACCCTGCGGTAGGCGCGGGCCTTTGGGCTCTTGGAGCCGGAAGAGAGGAACTCTTCATACATTGCCTGGTCGAATTCTACGACGAGTGATTCGACCATTTTCCCCTTGTAGAGGACGTCACCTTGTGCCACAACTTGTTCGTCAGTAACGAAAGTAGTCCCCAGCGGAGTCGCCATCTCTTGTTTGACGGGAGAAAAATTCACGTAAAGTTTCCTTGAATCAATTGAAAAATTACAGCGGACTCACACCCCGGTTTCAAGGGAGGGAGGATATTGAGTCTTGAATCCTCCCTTTATTTAATGCTGGGTTCTTCAAGTGGCGATGGAAAGTGAATCTTGTTTTTCGTTGACCGGGTAGACGTCAAGAACTTCTGGGGATCTTCTTCTTCGGATGGTAGACGGAGTAACACAGCTCTGTCGACCAAAATCTCAAAGAGATTGTAGGCAAAGATTAACTTGTACGCAGCAAGTTAGCTGAAGAGTTAGACTCTCTTTCCTTCTCTGTGGAAGCTCTCAAGTCAAGCTCTTCTCCTTGATTTCTCTGATCTGATTGACCGACCCCTTCTCCATAGCAACGGGGCTATTTATAGAGGTTTCAGGGGCGAACGTGCCCCCTAAAAATACTCCATAATGGGGGTTAACTTTTCCCATTATGTGGGCCGTGATTGACCCCATAACCAGGGCGGTTACAACTGAGACGCGGGTACCGACCCACGCACCTTGGTGCTACAGTGCTGGCTGAGACGCAGGTTTCGACCCACGCGCCTTGGTGCTACAGTGCTGGCTGAGACGCAAGTTTCGACCCACGCGCCTTGGCGCTGCAGTGCTACCTGAGACGAGGGTTTCGACCCACGCGCCTTGGCGCTGCAGTGCTGGCTGGGACGCGGGTTTCGACCCACGCGCCTTGGTGCTGCAGTGCTGGCTGGGATTAGCCCTGCGTCTGGAGTTTGGGACTCTGCTTTTGACGACTTGTCTTTAATGATTTTTAGACAGCCTACACCAGGCACTTGGGCCGGTAGACCGGGCGGTCGACCGGGCCAGAGAGCTTTGCTCTCTGTTTTTTTACGGTCGACCGCGGCTTCCAACGGTCATATTTTTGACCGTTGGCGGTCGACCGCCAGCCGCCAAAGGCTGAAAATTCAGCCAACGGCTAGTTTTGGATTGAGGGCTATATATACCCCATTGTTTTGAGTTTTTGGTTAAGATTTTTGAGCCAAAAATTCCAGATCTCTCCAGTGTTTTTTACAAGCATTCAAAAGTGTTTTAAAGCTTA